>JAOTOK010027338.1:0-11883 GCA_025770025.1 Virgularia gustaviana
AAGTTTAACATATGTGTAAGAAGGCATGGTATCATATAACATACTTGAAGCATTCCGGAAATGCATCACATCTAGGGAGAGTACTTCCGGTCTGAAAAAAAGTCGGCTTTTTTATAAACAGAACACACTTTCGGGTAGAGATTGATGCGCTGATTACGTTTCTGCCCTCCGATTTGAAAAATGTGCAATAGCGAATATTTTATCGAATTTTGAATTTTTTTAGCAACGACATGGCCCTACCCTTTATGTGGGCATCTGAACCCGTCGCTGGGCTACACGTTGCAACTTACCAATTCAAAAAAGATTCAATAGCCTGGAAGATATCGTGCTGCAAAACTATTTTCAGGACCACCTGATCTGAAAAATCGACTTTGCTTTAAGGCCAACTTTGCTGACAAGATTTCCACCATGTCTATCTTCTCAAATATTATGTATTTTGGAAATTCGTGACCTCCATCATGTAGCCTGACATCCTCTCTATTGACCACTGTATGACAAACATGGCTCAGAAAATACAGTTTTTCGTCAATAACTTTTTTCCTATTGACTATTTCGGAATATATCATAGAATAAAAAATGTTCACCGTCATTGTGTTCATACAACAATTGCATTTAATCAGAGAAAGGCGCTATATGTATAGCTGGGTATAGCTAGTCGCTCTTGTATCACACAAATTACTAAGTGTACATATCCTGAGCCAACTTTGTGCTGCCATAATTCCTTAAGTAGCTACGACATGGCCCTACCCTTTATGTGGGCATCTGCACTTGTCGCTGGGCTACACGCTGCAACTTACCAATTCAAAAAAGATTCAATATCCTGGAAGATATCGTGCTGCAAAACTATTTTCAGGACCACCTGATCTGAAAAATTGACTTTGCTCTAAGGCCAACTGTACTGCCTGGATTTTCAATGAACTTTAAACATGTCTTTCTTCTGAAATGTTACGTATTTCGGCAATTGGTGACCGTCATCATGTAGCCTGGGATGCGTTCTACTAAACCCTGCATGATTGGTAGCTGACAATTAAATAACGAACCCGTGACATCATGCCAAACATGGCTCAGAAATACAAATTCAAACGTGCGTAGGCAAAAAACATCTTATCCTCCCCTCCCTAGACTGTTTCCATTAAATTGACGATCGATCGTGCTTCTTATAATTGGATTATTGTTATTATTGGATAATATTATTGGATTTCAAAGCTTTAAGATTTAAAAGATTAAAGAAAAGATAATCGTAAGTGACCTAAGTGCATCTTTCAGTCATAAATTTTCGAAGTGCAAGAAAGGAAAGATGAAAAAATTGAAAATTATCATTTAAGTATGAATAATTCATGATTATTGTATTTTTTCATCTTTTTTTCATTGATCTATTAGTTAATTCACTGTAATTGTGTGTACTGTATCCTGTAGATGGTAAATACATAAATTTTATTAATATTTTAAATCATTTTAACTTAAAAATAAAACGATTAACAATATCAATAATGCATGAATGGGCGCCGCCATCTTGTCTGGGGGGGACTGTCCACAGGGTACCTGAAATGAGCGTTAGGTTAGGGGATCAGGGGGGTGGGTAATTTTTTTTTTATTTTTGAGATTGTCTAGTAAGGGGGGTGTTTTTCAATTGATATCGCGCTCAACAGAACCCCTCGATCCGGGGGGGTGTCAAAAGTCCAAATTGTAAATTTTTTTGGATTTTTTTGCAAAGTTTTGCACGCGATTTCGCCTGGAATAAATAACCATTTCAATAGCTGTAATGCGGATTGTGTAGCCCTGGTATAGGTCTATACGTAGTTGTAGTCACGGCTTATAAAAGTTCTCAGTTAAGGTGGCACCCAATGGCAAAGTATGCTCTAGACACACAATTTCATGTTTTTTTCAAAATTTGAAGAGCCATATCTCCTAGAATACATGATTGTTTCTATATCTGTAAGGCGCATTCTGTAGCCCTGGTATAGGTCTATATATAGTTGTAGTAGCGGCTTGTAAAAGTGCACCGTTAAGGTGGCACTTTGTGAGAAATTATGCTCCAGAAACACTATGTTTATGTTTGTCAATTATGATTTTATCAACCTGTCAGTTCGAAAATGTAGCTAGGCTATGGTATCTTATTTTAGTATAATGCCTAAAGCACACTCAAAGCGTGTCCGTGCAGACTTTGAGGAGGAAGAACAAAGACAACAACAACAGGATCGGGACCAGGCGCTTGCCCAGCAGATGGCCATGGGAGAAGAGGAAAAAGCTGGAGGGATAGAAGAATTGTTAGTTTCTGTCTTTCTGGCATTTATTCTTTGGAATTAGTCTTTAGAAATGTTATCTAAACTAATCACAATCATGATAGGCCCAATGAAGATGCTGAAGAGCCCAGGAGAAAAGCCAGACGACATGCGGAACCTGAGGGCCCTCGAGCTCCAAGGGTCATGACGCGTGGAGAGTTGGAGGAGATGGCGAATAATATTCCTATCATGGAAATGTTTGTGCGGCACCTCATGACGCTCGATGGAGGCAGCCGCCAGATCCACACAGCAAAACAACACAGCCAGGCAGTGGTCCTCATGTTGTCGATGCTGCAGAAAAACCCATCAAACGTCAACCTTTTGTGGAATAATCGTGCACTCTCTTGGATAAGAAGCACATTGTTTGAGGGAAATCATCTTCTAGATAATCCAAGGCATCCCGTTGTCCTCAAGAAATCTTTAATTAGTTTGAGATTGTTCCTCCAATTTGTAATAACCAAGAAGGAAGAGATTATGGGGATTGTACCAGTCACCAACGAAGACATTCAGGATATCCGAGAAGTACTCCAAAGGGTGGACACCTGGTATGCTAGCTTCCCAAGAGTCACGCCAGGACATACACACAAGTATCCCCACTGAGGAACGCCAACTTATTAAAACGTGTTATAATTACATGTATATATATATATACACATATATATAATAAAATAAAAAATGAGTTCTAAAAACATTGTGTACCAAAAAGAAGTTTGTTTCCCCCACACCCCTCGTTCTTGTCAATTCCACTCCCCAGCGCAGAGCGGATAGCCTTTTGGTCACTTTACATACACAAGGTTTTAAGTTTGAAAAATATTTAAATTGTAGGGGGGGGAGAACTCTATGAATTTTCGTCTGGAGCATACTTTGACCTGACGTCATGGCTTCATGGAGAAATCAAGTGTCATATTTGGCAAAAATTGCAAAAAACTCGTTTTGAAATGATTGTTTTAATTGATATAGATGCCCAAGGTTCTAGAGAAAACACGTCGTCGGCTCTTCGAGGATGAAGAGGAACGGACAGTGATGGAGGATGCAGATCAAGCATATGCCCAACAGATGCATATGAGGGAAGAGGAAGAGGCTGAAATGAAAAAGCGGAAACTAAAGGAGGATGCACAAATGCAGGAATTGGAACAGATAATGGCTTATGAGAGGAAGATCAGAGAACTGGAGATGGCTCACCAAAGTGAAGCAAGTGAAGATGAAGAAGATAGCGATGATGATGATGATGATGAACCGTACGAACCACGTGACACGAGCGAAAGCGAAAGCGAAACTGAAGAGGAAGAGGATATTGAGGAGAAGAAAGAGGAAAAGGGAACATCGCCTAGCGTGATCTCACCAAGCCCAAAGGCTGCTCGTTGGCCATTAAAGGTAGTGATTATCTATCTTTTTTTACAAACGTCTGCATACTAACACAACCCTGGTACTTTTATTAAATAGAAAATGCTAGCAACAGCCAGGGAGCAAGCTCCCATCAGACCTAGTTCCAAAAGTGAGGAAAGCGAAGAAGAAAAAGATACACGAGAAGAAGTGAAAGGAAAGGTTAGTCAATCTTGTAACCAATGCAAGAGCAAATCCCACTCCTTATCCCAGGCTTAAAAAGGTTCTTATTTTTCAGCACATCCGCCATGAAAAGGAATGCCCACGTTGTGGTAAAGTCTTCAAAGTCCTCACCCAGCATCTTGTGAATAAGCACAAGATTGAGCTGACGAAGGCGAAAGCGATGACGAACAAGAAACGTTTCGTAAAAGAAGGTGTTCTGCAGGTAAATACATTGCATGCAAGCAATACATATTTATTGTTTTAAAGAGAATCTTATATTGCATGCTATTAATTGTTTGCAGAGGCAGAAACCAGTTTTGTGTCCCTTTCCCGGCTGCCACAAGAGCATATGCCGTTTTGACAGGCATCTCCGTGATGCACACAAGCTCAAGAAAGATAATCCCTTGTACCACCAGTACGTTCCACTATCACATCTGTAAGTTTCCAGCAGAAGTATGTATGTCTTATGTATCAATACCATCTGATCATAGGTATAAGGAAACAGCACATCAAAGACGTATGCAACTGGCTCAAAGAAATCTTGACAAAACTGACAAAAAGGGAAAGAAAAAGAAGCACCGTGACCGTTCCCCAGCCCCGATGACAGAGGATGACACCACTGAAGAATCCTCGGACAGTTCAATGGAAGAATGCCCTTCGAGTTTCATCCCTGGGACCCCCCATGCGCCTAGGGTCCTGAAACGAGGTATGCTGAAGGGCCTTGTGGACCATCTTCCAGTCCTGCGTCTGTTTGTCAATCATATGACAAGCATTGATGGTGGTAACCGTGCTATGGCTGCGGCGAAAGACCACATGCGGACTGTTGGGCAGATGATGTGCCAGCTGGAAAAGGTGCCATCTTCCGTGGAACTGCTGTGGAACGATAAGTGTCTTGATAAATAAAGAATAAGTGTTTTCGAGGGCAACCATTTGCTCAAGAATCCACGCAAACCAAAAACACTGCACCGCTGTGTCGTCAGCTTGAACATCTTTTACAAGTTTATTATTGCGAGAAAAGAGGCATTGAAACCCACATTGATGATCACGCAAGAGGACATCGAATCCATCAGGTCTGCCAAGACACGTATCGAAGGCTGGCCCTCTTGCTTTAGGCAGGCATGCGCAGCCAGGAAGAATGAGAAGAGGAAGCAGGATGAGAAGGCCTTGCTCACAAAGGAAGAATTGCGAGTGATAGTAATAGGAAAGCAATCAGCCATTTTAGAGGAAAAGTTCCTGAAATTAGATGGAAGAGACTTGTCTTACATGAGCGCAAACGAGGCTTGTCAGTACAGGGACTACTTGATGTTAATGATCCTAATTGCCAGTGCTCAGAGACCAGGAGCCGTGTCAAACTTAACTATCAAGGAGTACCAAAATGGTGACTACCGTGTGGTTCATGAGAAAGAAGTATACATCACGTCCACGTTGATTCACAAAACGTCATCAACCCAAGGACCAGCGAACCTATGTTGGAATGAGAAAAGAAAAAAGATGGGTGACATCTATGGCTGATGCCCTGTTCATCAATCAGCTTGGCAGTTACATGGTCTCCAGCCGCGTCACCGACCAAATTGCCAAGATGGGCAAAAAGCTGAACCCGAGTATTGTTGGTAGACTCAGTGGATCCAGGCTGCGAAAGGCATTTGTATCGCTACACCGATCAGCTAAAGATCCTGAAGTAAATGCAGACCTCCTGGCATTGCAGATGTCGCATCATACCCGCAATGCAGACATGCATTACAATGTTGCCGATAATCTGGCCCAGAAAGCAGAAGTGTTTGGGTTCCTAGAAAAAGCCATGCAGCCCACACCTGAAAAGAAAGCCAGTGCACCAAGCACAAGCCAGGAGAAAGAAATGGAGAGCCAAGAGTCGCCTACAGGCAAGGACCAGGCACCAGATGAGGCAGAAGGTAGCACTCGTGGTCCGGCAGAAAGCGCACAGGAAGACAAGCAACCGTTGCATGAAGCCAATGTGGGTGCAAAGTTCACAATCATAAAACATTACAAAAAGCTATTGCAAATGGGTTTCACCCCAGAACTTGAGGATATAACATCCTTTTTGGAAATGAACGAATCCACCAACCACTTAAATCCAACTGAAGTTCAACAATACTTGAAAGAAAGAGTTGTTAAACAGCCCATGACAAGCAAGGAGCTGCCGAACAGGTGGGTGAAGTATGGCACAACTGTGCCACAATCGGATACGTCTGGAAGTGCCACCACCTCACACACTTACAAGACCGCACGCACCAAGGGCCTATTCAGCAAGCATCAGACTGGATGCATAGACAGGGCATGTGTGACACTAAGAGACAACGCAACAATCTCAGAAATCTCGGAGGCATTGACCAAATCAGATGAGTGCAAGGAGGCAGGACTTGTGCCAGGCGGGAGGTTCAACAAGCAGCAACTGAGAGACAAATTCAGAAACATCCGAAAAAGTTTAAATAAAAAAAAGTAAACTAGACACTTTTTTACACTATAAAGTTCGCTACATTCAAACTAACCTTTTGTAAATAGACATTTTGTTGCTGGTTATTAGAACATACCAATATCTTCCAATTTAGTTTCTTTGTCAATACAAGAGGAATTTTTCCTTTTGGAATATGTTTTCAAATTTTAAAACGAAGTTTCTCAATAAAGACTTCATCGTTTTTTAACGTCTAAGACGCATCGTCTTGCCCTGGTATTGGTCTATATATTATGCGAATATAAACTTATAAAAGACGTAAATTAATTTCTGGCGTCTCGTCAAAGTATGCTACAGCGACAATATTTCCTCATTTTTCAAATTTTGTATAGTATTATCCCAACGAATATGGCATATTTTTCAAATTGGTTAATTGTTCAATGTAGGCCTGCTATAGATCTATACCTATCGGGAGCACCGACTAATATAACTCAATCATAAACTTGCAACGTCATATCAAAATGGCCTCCATCTTGAACGGTTTTTTTCCTATAACTTTTCTTTTATTGCTTTCTCCACGTATTCCTCAGAAGCAACAATGCTCAACATCGCCAAGTTGACCTGTAAAAAGCAATGGGATAGAGGAATAACGTAACCATTTTGCTACACATACTATATGGCTCAACATCTATGAAATGACTAAGTCCGACGTCAATTTTAATGAATTTTTAACGCTGATATCTTCTTCATTATTTAACATATCGGCAATTGGTGACCGTCATCTTGTAGCCCGGCGTCCGTTCTACTACACCATGGACGATTAACGTCCGAAACGTTAATAATTAACTCGTAACGTCATATCAAATCATGCTCCGGAAAGAGTAATTCAATATTTTTCAAATTTTGGAGACATATCTCATTAATTATTGCATAATTTTGGAATCTGTTAACGCAGAAATGTAGCCCAGCTAAAACTCTATACGGCACTGTAGCACCGACTTCTCTAAGTGCAAAATGTTTGAAAAACGTAACGTTAAATTGTGCCTCAGAAAGGCCATGCCAATATTTTTCAAATTTTGTCAACCCATATCTCAGCCGCTATTTAATATTTTTGAAATCTGAGAAGCGCAAATTAGAGCCCGTGTAATGCCCTATACACCCAGTTACCCACGAGCGATGAAAGTCCATAATTAACCATTGGCATTATGTCAAATTATCGACTGGAAATCGTATTCTAAATATAATTAAAAAACATCATTTCATTAATTTTGGTTTATTTCACTTTTTTATTACTTTATTTTATCTTTATTTGACTCTATTTTACTTTATTCTAAGTCCACTTCGCTTTTTTCACTTTAAAAGTAACATTTGCAATAAGGCCAACAGCTCTAGCAAACATGGCCGTAAGGCCAACTTTTAATTACAGGGTTTGCCTTAAGGCCAATCATACTTTTTCTGAATAATTTGCGGTAAGGCCAATCGTCCTAGCCAGGTTTGCCATAAGGCCAACGAACTTTGCGCTAAGGCCAACTTGCGTTACGGCCAAGTTGGCCTTACAGCAAATTTGCGCTAAGGCCAATTGGCCTTAGGCCAAAATTTGGCCTAAGGCCAACCACCGCTCTAGCCCTAACCCTAACCCTAACCTATACTAGAACGTTTCCGTTTCCTATGCTTTTAGGGTGACGCGTTATAGCCTATAGTAATATTAGATGTACTTGCTACAATTTTGATTGCGTGCAACCTGTCTTCTAAATATATGTTTTCCAACAAAACATGTAACATGCTTCCTGAACCCTCTTTGAAAGAGTGCCTGTTAAAAGCTTCTACAGGGTTTGTTGTCTGAGGTCCATTGTTCCAGTCGTTGTCCTCCATCACCTTAAAAGCTCTGGTACACATAGTTAGGTGGTCACTTCTACACCACCACTTGCTCCAATGCTGTAGCTTGTACCAGTGAGAGTTGGCACAATGCTTTGCAGTCTCGATTTGCATCGTACTCAAAAATTTATAACCGTGTGTCAAATCCCTTTTCCCTGACAGTATTTCAAATAAACAAAGTACATCATCTTTTTCTGCTTCTCTTTGTATTCGAGAAGCTAATGGGAAAAATATGTTTTTTTCCTCATCATTTCGGCATACTAACTTCATTACTCTGTTCACAGATCTCATCCAGTGGACAGAGCATCCACGTAAAAGCTTTTTAGTTAGATCACATCCTAGATGCTGCTGGAAACCATTGTATTGAGCATCATCAAAATCGACTAAAATTGATCGTAAATTCTTACCATTACCAAATAATGCATGGTCTTTACTGGCCTTGCCGAAAATATTTTTGATGCATTGCGCATAGGTTTCACCATCTTGCCCGCTGCAAAGCACTCTCGCCACCGCATTGTAAATGTAAGTTTGTTCGTTGAACATTACAATATTTAGTAAGTAAGGGAAAAAATCATTCCCGGTATACGTTATGTCCACGAACAAATCCAATGCTTTACTCATCAGTTTACATTGAAACGGCGCCATAAAAAATGCATATTTTCTATCCGGTGTGAAGAGATACTCTGAACCTTCCAACTGATAACTGCCCATCATTTCATTAACTTGGATACTTAAGTTATCAAATTCACCCTGATCCTTTTGCCTATTTTCAACTTTTTTTCTAATTTTATCAAAGTTCATTATGTCATGAAGTGGTCGTATTTCTTTATTGACTGATGAAGAATTGCCAAGAGCTTGTTTTCTCTCGTTGTGCACACGGTCAGCATTTGCTGCAGCTGGACTTGATTCAGCAGGCATGTATCCGAGTCCTAAACGCTTCATGTCCTTTGTCGTCTTGGTACTGTCTTCTGATAGGACTTTGGCTATGTCTTTTGTCGACAGGTTTCCCATGGTTGTGAGCTGTCCCTGGAACGAGACCGACCCATCGGCGACCATCATCAATTTCAGGCCAAATATAAATCATATGTGCATGACAAATCCCTGACCATACTAAAGGATGTTCCTGGTTATGTATGTTCAAGGCATCTATTTACTTTTTGTCGGTTTGACACAATGTACGTACAGTCAGGGGCTGAGCACTTTTTGATACCTTCAAACGGCCCCCGTCTAACATTTAGGAGAGTTGGTACACCATCTACTTCTATTTCGTGTCTTTTGGTTTGTGTACTTGTTTACTCAATTGGTTGTCCGACCACATATAATGAAGTCGGGTACTAGGTGCAAATTTCATTTCCGCCAGTTTTTTTACATAGAATACTGAACTATTTGATTCGTTGATATTACCTTCAAACCCAGGAAATTCATATTGTTCTTTCAATGTTATTTTTTTCCAATTATCTGAACTAGAAAGAACGTCTTTAATTTTAGGAAGGTGGTGGTGTCCTCGACCTTCCCGGCGCTTCTGAGGCTTATTCCCTCTGACTGTTTCTTTGTAATTAAGAGGGTTGTGTCGAGGATCTAAAACAAAAACATCTCTAGGAGATGCAAGGAATTCTTTGCCCTTTTGTGCTGTCACATATTTTCTCCATACTCTTGTAAATGACGCGCATCTATCTAGTTATGATAAATTTTATTTCTATATAACCGAGATTAATGCACTGTTGCAGAACTCTGGACCACCATTCCAGTGAGCATTTTTCACCAGAAACATTAGAACCAGCTGAGAAGGTTGCACTGTTTGCGATAGCGCTTTGAATTTCAGGCAAAGAAAACATATCCTTATTGCTGCCACACAACCAATCAATTAGTACAGTTTCTTTGACACCATCACTGTATGTTGAAACATTTTGTATGTCAGATATAGATTGCAACAAAAGAGAAAATGCATCTTTTCCATTAAATGCCCTAGGTTCTTTCATATCACAACTTGTACAACAAACATCTATACAATTAAGTTCGAGCTGATTTTCACCGAAGCATTTACCTGAGTATAAGGAATAGATCCATCTCCAGGAGTCATGGTATCCTTTCTTAATTTTTTGCTTTTCTTCTAATGAGCAGTTTTTCAACCAAAACGCCAATCGTTGGTCATCCTTCGATTCGTTAATAAGTAAAAAACCGTCACAATCTTTGTCACTTCTCCCCGCCCTGCCAAATTCTTGAATGAGAACACTAAGATTTCGCATGCAGCCAACACGGAAAATATTATCCACATGTGGTATGAGTCCCAATCTCGTATGATTCGGTTGCCACCAGAATTTGAAACTGT
This sequence comes from Virgularia gustaviana, assembly GCA_025770025.1. Taxonomy (NCBI): domain Eukaryota; kingdom Metazoa; phylum Cnidaria; class Anthozoa; order Scleralcyonacea; family Virgulariidae; genus Virgularia; species Virgularia gustaviana. The sequence goes on from JAOTOK010027338.1 coordinate 10,442, forward strand.
TTCTCTCTAAAGTCGTTATCGGGGTTTTTTTTCATTTCCAGGGGCATCCCTTTTCCGTAATAGGGATAAACGTTGCTCTGTCCAAACAAAGCTCTAAGGTCATCGCACATCAGTTGTACACCCTGGCGAAAGTCCAAATAGACGATAGTATACTCCTCCCCAGCAATATTTTTTATGTCTTGTGCACAGCTTTTCCACATACCTCCTTTCCATGTTCCATCATTATCTTCTTTCTTCTGCTTTTTTGATTTTACCTCGTATCGGCAAACATTAAACTTTATGTTGCTTCTGTTTACTGTTCCCTTGATAATAACAGGTGATTCAAGATAATGCTGGCTTAAAAGTTTTAAATCCGTGTTGTCGAGAGTTGCTGTTAATTCCATGATAGGAACCCCTGGGAAACGCTTCTTTAATGTTTTGAAACAGTCAAAAGATGACCTGAACTCGGTATTACGATCAAACATCTTATGCACTTCATCTAGTACTATAAATTCAATCGATGGTATGCATGTCTCTAGAAAGTAGGACGTGTTGCTTTCAAAGTGTTCTGGTGTCATATAGACAAGTGATGGTAGAGGCCCGGCAGACGTTCCAGAAAATAATCTTTCATGGTTAACTTGTGCACCACTTCCGGCTGCTCTACCTAATGCAATGGCGTCGATATTTAATTTGCGCAAACTCTCTATTTGAGAATTTATTAACAAAAGCGTGGGGGCAATGACAACAACAAATTTCTTGCAGTCGAACAGTGCAGGAAGCTGGAAACACATGCTTTTCCCACCACAGTTGGTTGAATAATAACTACGTCATACCCAAGAGTGACAGTGTTTATTGCAGTTTCTTGAAATTTTTCTAAATTTGTCAATCCGAATTTTGTAAGGTGACCCTTCCATACCAGAATATCTTTGTCCTGTGGCTTTGGCAAGTCAGTCGGGACGTTAATGGTTCCACCTTCTGTGGTTTTCGTCGCATTCTGTTGCGTACTTTCCATCTCTACACTAACATTGATTAATTCTTCGTCTTTGCTGTCATGTTGCATATAATCGTCAAATATATTTGTTTGTGTACTTTGTATTTGGTTGCTTTTATTTTGGCTTTCCGAAACAAACATGTGTAGAAGAGATTCATATCCTCTATTGTCGCCCATTCTTGAAGCTCAAGCCATTCGAAAATTATATCAGCGCCATGATCCGTATGTTTATTACAACAAACAACTTTTATAAATCCGTTTCTGTTACCTCCTAGTGCACTACCAATGCAGTGTGTGTCTACTAATACAAAAAACCCTTTGTTAAATCCTACCACAAGTGATATGGGAGTGCATGTATAAATAGCTAGCGCTTGACCTTTTTGTGCCAGCTGCAGTATGATTATGAAAAGCTTTATTCGCATGACCTTAACTAGGTATTGCAAGCATATAAAGAACTATAACTATAAACTAG
>JAOTOK010027349.1:0-11876 GCA_025770025.1 Virgularia gustaviana
CACGCGCTCGTGTTATACGCAATTTTTCGCTTATATCCTTGCCGCTTCTGCGATGCTTGCTAGGCGCAAGTTAACGCTGCGACGGGCGTCTTGTTAGATAAAAACCACCAGGGCTAAGTGTTTGGTAGTTTTCGTCTCATTTTCCATTCAATTGACCACCAAAAAGTTGACTTGAAAACGCGTTACAATGTTACAATCATGACTATTGCAGCTTTTGGGGGGGCACACTTCCTTCGGTGGAAATTCTTTTGTTTTCAGATCAGTAGCACATCCTTACAAAATAATATTTTTCAGTTTACCACACTACATTTCGATTTCAGTTTTGCTCGAATCGACGACTTTTTTCTAAGATCTATAAAAAATACGACTGCGCAGTAATACTTTGGAAAAATAAACTGTTTTATGTAATCTGGAGATTAACTCCCGATTATTTCCATGCTGTTCTTGCTCGGATATAGCTTTCATAAACGTTTGCATATTTATCTTCGGTCTGTCGCTGGAAAAGTACGTGTAGTCGTGAAGGAAAATGCTTCAGAGTTAACCGGGAATAAGTAGAAATCTAAAACGACTATCAGTAACACATGACGGTATAAGTTCGGTATTTGACTTATTTATTTCTTGTTTATTTATCATTAACTTTATTGAGGATCATATTGCATTAAAGTAAATTTACATCACACAGATAAAATACAAATAAAAAATGATCCTAAAAGGCAAGGTATGCAAGGAACAGGTTATCAGGGTTACCCAAGTGTGGTATTCGCATGTACCCTCATGGAATGTACCTTGTATCCTTGTACAAGTACTGACGTGAACTCCTAGGTACTGTTGTGTGTACTCGCGTACTTTCAGTATACCCTATACGTGATCTTTATGTATGGTCATAGTTTTACCCGAATGGTCATCGTAGATTACGAAGATTCAGACCTCTATTACTGTCGTAATCAATATTCACGACATGTAGATAATATTAGTCTCTTTTACCTCGTACTGATCTTGTGTTTACAAGAAAAGTAATCTTCGGGAACCCCCCCGTAAAATTGGGAACAGCATAGGCGAGCAAAATTGGGGTTACGATAGTTGCAGTCTCGTGTGAATCTCGCTATTGCGATACGCTGTACGTTTTCTTTTTATATTTCTTTCCTATGATATGGGTAAAGTGTAAAACATGCAACTAGATGCATTGTCGGTTTAATGTTTGGTCAGTCTAGGACACCAGACACTTGACAGGGAATGAAATTACGTCCGGAGGTCACAAGGTTAATCCACAATCCGTGTCTGTACTTTTTTTCTTTGAAGATTTGAGAAATGGATATAAAAAGTATTTATTTACGTAGATCACAAAAATAGGTCACGCAATCCCCGCTCATTTCCCGAATATCTTCGACATGCATGCTTCAACTTATAAGTGATTTTATTGCGTCATTTTCGACATATAATGGTCTGGTTGTTCACGTAGATAAACAGTACGAAATTATACAGTTGCAGTACTCTGTTGTATACCATACTATACTATATTATACTATACTATACTTTACTGTACTATACTATACCGTACCGTACCGTACCGTACTGTACTGTACTATACTGTACTGTACTGTACTATACTGTACTGTACTGTACTATACTGTACTGTAATATAATGTACAGTAATGTCATGAGCCTGTGCATATCAGTGCCAGATAATCTTTAAGATACATGGTGATTACAATAATTCTGTTGTAAATTGCTGTTATAGCATATAATCTGTTATAAATAGGATAAATAGCTGCCTATAGTACAGATATCTTGTAAAGATCTTAGCTTTACCAGCTTTAAGTGGTAAAATACGAGAAGAAACATACCTAAAAAATGATATTTTACGAACTATAGATTTAAGCTGCTAAATAACGAAATACGTTTTCCGCACACGTAAGATTTTGACATTTTTCCGTTTTGTTCTATGACAGGAAATGGGACTATTGATTTCCCTGAGTTTCTGACAATGATGGCCAGAAAAATGAAAGATACGGATAGTGAGGAGGAAATCCGTGAGGCTTTCAGGGTTTTTGATAAAGATGGCAATGGTTTTATTAGTGCAGCTGAATTAAGACATGTGATGACCAATCTTGGAGAGAAACTCACAGATGAAGAGGTTGATGAAATGATCAGAGAAGCTGATATTGATGGAGATGGACAAGTGAACTATGAAGGTATAAGGTTTTATGCAGTCGTTGTTGTTGTTGTCGTTGTCGTGGTCGTGGTCGTTGTTGTTGTTGTTGTTGTCGTTGTTGTTGTTGTTGTTGTCGTTGTTGTTGTTGTTGTTGTTGTTTTTGAGACCTGTGCTATTTGTCGGTCGGTCCGTCGTCCCTCTTAGTATGCATAATAAAAAATCTTGTGGGAACTGCAATTTCTCCGACCACATCTTATACTTTTACTACGTTTTACATCATGTTATTTTACTATTACTGTACAATGGATTATTATTATTATTCACAATATAGAATTTGTTAAAATGATGTCCTCAAATTGAACCGACCAAGTCATTCACACAGGGATCCAAAGCTATAGTTGTAATTCCGTACTCTTGAAAGTATTTATTTGTAGTTAAGCATAAAGTTATTGTTTAAAGTTCTGGTGTAAAATGTGTGTATATTACATTACCATTATGATGATCATCTCTGTTGTATTATACATACGAACTATAAAAGATTATTGATCAAATATTATTAACCAGTAGATATAACACAGTAATATTTACTTGTGTTTTCTTTTATGTACTCATCGTAAAATTTGTTTTTTATTTACTTACGTAAGGTACATTTGTTGTGTTGAAATTAAAACAAATAGAAAAGTGGTAGATGTGTAGTTTTTATTTCCAACTTTCGCGACATAATTTGAGCTACAAAAGCTCTATTTGTTTTTATTGTATTAATTTATAAACTTTGTCACATTGGACACGCATCATCCAGAGAGCTTTGCGATGTGTTTGTGTGTTTTGACGATGAATCGGGAAAACATTTGAAGTAGCTAAAAATCGCATGCCAATTCAGCAAGAATGACCTGGAAAACGAACTGATCAGAAGGAGAAATTGCTTAAATTAGAAACAATGACCTGGGAAATGAACTGATCAGAAGGAGAAATTGCTTAAATTAGAAACAATGGACTGGTAAATGGCCTGATTAGAATAGAAAAACATGCTAAATCAACAAAAATAGGCGGTCGTTAATTCAACATGGCGCCTTCTTGGTATGTCTTACGTCACAATTACCATGACAACCAACTGAAGTACCTATGCAGCTGACGCGACCGTTCAGAGGGTTCGTAAGAGCAGCGGAAATAAAGAGGACTCAAGATATTTACTGTACGCCACGAAAGTACTGGGTGATTGAAAATGGTAAGTTTTCGTGCTTGGAAAAATCAATACTATTTTAGTAAGTTTATTGAGTAGAAATTTGGAGTATTTTGCAAATACGAAAATTCCAAGACTATAAATATATTATAATGGATATTGCTGAATATGAAAATACAGCCATGCCGACCGTCGACTAACTGATCATATAATCTAATTTCGTTTCGCCGCGCATGTTGTATACACTAGTAATATACTAGTATTAATAAGTATTGCTCTGCTATGTTGTGTGTATTTTGTAATATTAACTGCATTTAGGGTAAAGTTGTGTTAACAGTTTTGAGATGTGAAATAAATATATTAGACAATTAGCTAGAAGGTTGAGCAGATGGCGTTTCTTGTTCGGTTTGCATAAAATGAAAAGCACCTGTAACCGGCTATGAAAGTCTAAAATATTTCCTTCGTTTGCTCAGAATAGGATGAATTAAAATAGCATCGTTATAAGTTTTACCTCAGAAATTATTGTAATATCGATGATCGAACCTTTGATTTGGTGGACGTGTCAAAAATGATCCAATGTTAAAAAGAGTTTTTGAGAAGATATTTTCTTAAAACGTCACTCAATATGACATGCAATCGACTGGGCGACGCGAATGCTGACAGGAAGATTTTATTTTGTCTCACTGGAACCCAACAAGCGATTTTATCATCTAAAACTTTACCATTTCATCAGGCTCGCTTGAATGAGGGTGGAATGTGGACTGGAGTTGAAAACTCGCTTTTGTTTTCCCTTTACTCGGTCATGGACTTTCATTTACTCTCATGCAACCATGATATTAAAATGTTTTCAAATGTTTGTGAAACTTTTGAGAGAGTGGATCACTTGTGAAAGTCCATGACAGTTGTGATAAACTGACCTAAAGTGACTTGTAACTCATCCACTCTCGCCCTCGTTTAATCGGGGTGTGGAAGACATAATAATTATAAATATTATTGATATAACATTGAGAGTGAGAAAAGACGAAGCAAAAGTATTATTGAAAGAACTTAAGTTTTTTCCCCAGATGAATCTTGGTTTGTTGACAGCGATATAAGAAAGCGTAAGGATGATGTTTTTTGTGTTCATGTAGGCGGTTTGGAGACAATGATCCTTGTACATACTGTGTGTTAAATGCATGAATTGTCATTCAGTTATTGTTCATTAGCAAGGCATGAAGTTATTAAGACACGACCCCAATGTGATCATGCAGTCATTTGTAATATGCCGTATCTCGAATTTACTTTATTTTAGTTGATAAACGGATATATTAGGAAACTATTAAAATTTAAAATAAGCACAGGCCGCATTAAGTTGAATGTTGATCAGACCGAGATTATGTTTGCATACTTAAAATGTCTTCCATAAATAATATATGTCAAAAAATACTGTGCATATCAATGATTAGTTTTTGAGTTATCTCTTACTACTACGTATCTTTTGTTATCTTTGTATCCTAATTTAGATTAACATTCATTCACATTACTTCACACTTTAGCAAATCACACCACACTTTACAACGCATACAACACCATATTTTACCACACCTTACCTCTTACCGGACTTAACATACCACAATCTACTGTGTTTTTATTATTTATACTTTCGGCCACTTGGTAAATTAGCCCAACGTTTACCTTATCGGTCAATACGCCTTCGCACTATACCCCATATAATGAGGTCAGCATTAGTCTTTACTTCACTTCAGTGTTCATTTCTCATTTGCGATATGTCTAAACCCCATTTACAGGCTACTGGTCAACCACCAGACTCGGAAGAACAAATTCAAGGCATGTCAAAATATAATTGTCAATATTTAGTATATATAACAGTTAAAACTTAATTGGCAGGAATTGATGAAACCTTTTCCACTCAATGTTGGGTTTCTCGTGTTTTTAGAGTTCAAAGAAGCATTCACATTATTTGACAAAGGCGATGGGACTATCACCACAAAACATGTTGGCACGGTCGTGAAAACTCTTGGGCAACAGGCCACTGAAGATGAAATTCAGCATATAGTGGAGGAGATTGATGCTGATGGTATTTACCATAGGATTAACATGTTTCTTTGAATATACTGAGTCTAGCAAGGTTGTACTATTCACAAGTCTATAGTTGTCGGCATGCGGTCAGTCAGTGAAACGCTTTAGGTTTTGTTTTTATACATAAAGCATGCACCCAGACAAAACGATGGTTTTTTCATGGAAATGCATAAGATTGGTGTCGGTAAAGCAAAACCTCGCATGTAAGATAATCATTTCCATAATAAAAAACTAAAGATAAAGATATTTTATTAACATTACTGTACAAGAACATTACAACATTACATATTAATAATTATCAGATCATGCAGTAAGAGATAAAATCTAGAAGCTATTTACAAAAATTATTACGTTATTTAAACTAGTCACTATTAATGTTTGAGTTCCATTCATAATTACACTACCTACACAAAAACCTACAGATCACTAGTTATATATAGGACAATTTAAAGTACTTTAGTAAAGCTTTGCCTTATAAAATAGGTTATGTATTCATATACTGAGTATGTTTTAATTATCATCATACATACACTGAATTGTGTATGGCATAAAATATAATTTTGTCATTTTGAAAGGTCGCGGAGCAGTGAAGTTCTCTTCTTTTGCAACTGCTATGGTGAATAAGATCCGCGATGACAACTTTGCTGAGGATATCCGTGAAGCATTTCGGTTGTTTGATCGTGATGGCAACGGTTTTATCAGTGCTGCTGAGTTGAGACATGTGATGACAAATCTAGGAGAGAAAATGACAGATGATGAGATGGATCAAATGATGGAATATGGTGATGTGGATAGTGATGGAATGGTTAGTTATGAAGGTGAGTGAGTTCCTGTTGTTGCTTGGCATATGGTGCATATGGAGTATGGTGATGGTGATGGTGATGGTGATGGTGATGGTGATGGTGATGGTGATGGTGATCGGCAGGTATAAAAGCGAGTCCTTGAAATTGGTTGGCGTAATACGCTTGCCATATGTGGAGTATGGTGATGGTGATCGTGATCGTGATCGTGATAGTGATGGTGATGGTGATGGTGATGGTGATGGTGATGGTGATGGTGATGGTGATGGTGATTGACTAGTTAGTTATGAAGTTAAGTTCTTGTTGCATGTTGGTTGGCATATGGTGCCTGCATGGTAGATTATTGGTTAGGTCGATTTATGAATGGCATAATATAACATAGGCGAACTAAAGCGCATGCCTAGGTGTCTATTATAGCACTATAAATTTGCTAAATCAAATCTGCTTTTAATGCAATTTCATGATGATCTATATTATTAATAATAACTTTTAAACATATTTGTCATTTTTTTCTAGATTTTGTTAAAGTGCTGACAGCAAAAGACATCTGAATCTTCTACGATTGCATAAATAATCAGTCTTGGTTCAGCTTATTTATAATTTTAATGTTTGCTTGTTTGTTTGTATTTAGTGCTAATTTATAATATCTCTGTTTTTTCGACATGATCAGCGATCAATTTTCTTGCTTTGATTAAAAAACTAGCTTTGATTAAGAAACTTGCTTTCTAAGATAAAAATCTAACTCTTAACAGTATTTCCTAAAGTGATATTATTTTGCTTCAGCATATCGATCGCTTGCAAACCTAGCTTCAATGTATAGGCAATTCTAGGCACAATTAAACTTGACACAACTATAAATATTGCAGCTTGTCATGACATGGTCAGTGATCAATCTCCTTTTATTTATACACTTGATAAACTTGCTATATACAAATACATTTAATTTGCTTTCTAGAAATAATTGGAAAAAGAAACTCCAGATAGAAACTTAAACATTTAGAAACATTCAACTATTTAGTCTTTTTTCTTTTCTTTATTTTACAAATATTAGATTCTCGTCTTCCAGCATGTCGTTTGCAAAATTAAACGTCGGGTTCACAACACTTCCAAAAACCGAACTTATAAAAAATACTACATAAATTATATTTCTATTGCTGCTAGTTTTTGTGCCTTTGACCTTCAACTTGATGACATGCTGACGTGTATTGTTCCCATAGCAACACACCTTGTGGTTACCACGTTACAGGTCTTCGATAATTTTTTTTCAAAAACATCCACCGTCTGAAGTTATAGGATACCGCCACGGAATTGTGGAAATTTCTTGCAACTTATCCGACACGAAATGGTGAGTGGCATGATTTACATTTATTCCAGAAAGTTCTCTTAATTGATTATTTACCGATAATTTTTATAATGAAATATTAGATATTAAAGTACGTTTTTCAATTGCACTATTTATATTCGTACGCCTAACATGTAGCTAGATAAAGTTGTATGTTGAATGATTTTGTGTAATTGTTAATTATTGCAGTCAGATTGTTACTATTATAAGAGCTTTTTTCCAGACATGGTCTTTGCTAATTTCTTCGTTTTCCTACATTTCCTAACTATTATAGGCGGCTGGACTAACAAACAGACAAATTTCTGGTGAGTGCAATTACGTGTTTATATAGCTATCTATCTAAATCTATCGGTATCTATGTCTCTATATACCTATCTATATATCTTATATATATATCTATATATCTATATTAGTATATATCTATATACCTATATATCTATATACATATCTATATGTATATCTGTATATCCAAAATGAGTTTAGTTATTATTTTATCACTGGTGATGAGGCAGAGAATTAGATCGATCATGACTTTAGAAATTCGTTCACTGATGTCAGTTTCTTTCGTTGCAGAATTTAAGAAGGGTTTCAGTTTATTTGACAAAGATGGAGACGGAACAATTTCGTCGGCAGAATTAGGGACTGTGATGAGATCTCTCGGGCAAAATCCCACTGAAGAAGAGATTAAGGAAATGATTAGAGAGGTAGATGAGGATGGTAAGTGATGGAACTAAACACTAAATGGGACGACCTAGGTTTGAACAGTTTTGGCAAAGTCAAACTTAGACTAAGCAACATCCGTTTTGGCACAATTAGATCTCCTCGATCTATTTCATAATTCTTATTCTCTAGCATGATATAATATTTATTATTATTTTGTGAGGAGCCGTTGTGGAAATTAGCATTGCCGGGTTATTAGATATTAAAGTCGTGACAATATTTTTCATTTCGCAATTATTGTTTTAGATAATGGGGAAATAGATTTTGCTGAATTTCTGTCAATGATGGGAAGAAAGTTGAACGGTACAGACAGTGAACAAGAGATCAAGGATGCCTTTCGAGTTTTTGATAAAGATGGCGATGGTTCGATAACAGCAGACGAATTACGATATATTATGAGAAATATTGGGGAAGATATCACAGATAAAGAGATTGATGAAATGATCAGAGAAGCTGATGTTGATGGAGATGGACAAGTGAACTATGAAGGTAGTTGGGTGGTGGTTTAACATCCCACCACATTTCACTTATAAGGCTTTTTATTCCCAAATCTCTGCGAGTTCTATCTACCCTTGATCAGTAAAATCGTCTGGTGTTAGACAGAGTAACAACATTGGGAATGAAGTTAGTTAGTTATTCTTTGGGTCGTTACGAAGTGCAACGTTAGTGTATACAATGTACAATGAGTGTACAACAATTATGTTTGAGTGTACAACTACCTCAAATGCAACTGATATTCCTCTAAGGTACAAACTTGATAACGTAAAATCGTCTGGAGTTAGACAGAGTTAAATATATAACGTTTCTGCACGACAACACATTACATATTATTGAATATTGATATACAATCTAGGCTTATAAAAGGAGGCTTATAAAATATAGATTATATACATCGTAATATACTGTTTTATAAAGTTCTTGATTTGGTCCTTTGTCACTACTCTAGCAGTTACTCATCTAACGCTGCTTGCTTTTCTTTTTTGTAGAATTTGCAAAGTTGATGCTGGATCCAACTTAGAGTTGTTGTTTTTTTACTGGCGTAATAACGCTTCTACATGCAATGTATAATATGTAAACTAAAATTAGACAGTATTTGTAAGAAAATAATTTATGTAAAGAAAGATACAACGTATAATTTATAATATTGATTGTATTAAATACAACTATAACCACATAATAATACTAAAGAACTTCGTTGTTTTTAAAAGAAATTATAATTACAGAAAAGTGTAATAAATTAACATATCAACTTTTTATATTGAAATACACAATAATTTTGTGACAACTTTATTAACTTGCATCAATGAGGATTGTACATTATAATGTTTCAATTCTATTACAGTTAAACGAAGGAGTTTTATTAACATTGAGTAATTTATATTAAAACTGGTAAGTATCTGTAGCTACTGAGAAAAAATTATTCAATTAACAAAAACGTCCATATTTCATATAAACAGCAATATACAGACAATTGTAGTGGTATTGATTAAATCCAATAAATTACAATAGTTATCTGGATTATAACAAGACACATGATAATCTAGTGAATGGTAGCAAAATTAGCAAAATACAAACACCAGTATTTTTGACTAATGATATTCAAGCATGCAGGTTTTGTTGATGGTTTCTGACATCATTTTCAAGTGACTAAGTCGCTAACTATATGCCTGCTATAACGGGAAACAAAGTAACTTCTTTCTCTATAATTATGTCTAAAATTTCATCAAAAAATAGATGATAAATAAGATACCAATAAATTATTATATAGCTAAGAAAATATTCTTTATGATACACCTAACTGTTAAATCTAAAAAAATAATAACCATTTAGACTGTATCACTATGTCTACTTATTCGTTATTTTGTATTATGGTGTTTACAGCTGTGGTTTTGTGTTGGGGGTTTTTGTGGTCAACCCAACCATAATTTGAGGCTAATTGTTTGCCTCTAACATGTTGTTGTCATAGCAAATAAAAGACAACATTCGACTTGTTGGATTTATTATTATCAAGTCTCCAAAACAAGCGACTGTCGGCAAATATTATTTCGTGCATATGACACAACCAGCCATCCAGAATCACTCGGACGACAAGAGTTTATATTGAACTGAATTCAACGGAAAACAATGGTAAACTATTTCAGTTATTTTAATTCATTAATTATCACGTTGATTATAATATAATGATGCACCGATAAGATTTTTTCACCTTGTCACCGCGCGGTGAATTATCAAATTTTCGGCATCCACGCCATCATAAACTGATCGGTCAATTATAACGCTGTGTATGCCTATAGCCATACCACACTGCATTAATTAATTTAAAAACACCTATTTTTCTTTTAACGTGTTACACACTATTGACGCTGCATAACATACAACTCTTTATATGAAGTGGCTTTACTTCCAGATTGTCAACAACACCGTACACATTTGACAATTTGGTATTTCACACTTCCTATATTAACCTAGCACTGATAACATTTCCGAACATCTGGACACTATACACCCAGTTGACGCGGACTTTTTTCTCTTCTGTTATAGGCTGGATTAAGTAACAAACAAGTTAAAGGTTGTTGTATATTTTTTAAAAGCACTGTGCAGGACAATGATTTCTCGTCAGATAAAGCGAGTAGAACACTGCCTAAAAAGCTGCACACGGCAATTTTGCTGCGATGAAAGGCTTCCACTCAAAATGTCAACACTATAATACACGTTTAGCAGTTCACCACCATTTTATTTTGACTTTGTATTTCACATTGTCTACACAGCACCACAACTTTGTCAGTTAATTACTATTTTTATAAACAGTTGTCAAAACATGTTGCAGGAAACATCCGCAACAAAGCTTACCATGTTGTTTTTTATGTCCTGTCATTACGAATCAGCTCTAAAACGAGTTAATGATATTTTGTAGAACTCAAGGAAGCATTTGATTTGTTTGACAAAGATGGCAGTGGATCAATCACGCCTAAAGAGTTGTCAACTGTCATGAGATCTCTTGGGCAACAACTCAGTGATTCTGAAATAATGGACATGATCCACGAAGTTGATGCAGATGGTAAGGATCGACACGTTGAAATTCGAATCCAATATCTAAAGAAGCTTGAATACAGAATACAGACACTAGGATCTGAAATCCATACACTAGGATCTGAAATCCATACACTAGGATCTGAAATCCATACACTAGGATCTGGAATCCATGCACTAGGATCTGGAATCCATACACTAGGATCTGGTATCCATAGACTAGGATCTGGAATCCATACACTAGGATCTGAAATCCATAGACTAGGATCTGGAATCCATACACTAGGATCTGGTATCCATAGACTAGGATTTGAAATCCATACACTAGGATTTGAAATCCATACACTACGATCTGGAATCCATACACTAGGATCTGAAATCCATACACTAGGATCTGGAATCCATACACTAGGATCTGGAATCGATACACTAGGATTTGAAATCCATACACTAGGATCTGGAATCTATACACTAGGATCTGAAATCCATACACTACGATCTGGAATCCATACACTAGGATCTGAAATCCATACACTAGGATCTGGAATCCATACACTAGGATCTGGAATCCAT
>JAOTOK010027360.1:0-11863 GCA_025770025.1 Virgularia gustaviana
CACGCACGCGCAGAAGCGACTGTAACCTACCTTTAAGGAATAGATCATGCTTACCATAGTTATAATTGAAAATGCAACAGCCCTCAAATTTAATGTTAACTTATGGCAGCCATTGGCCACGAATACGCTAAAGTGTACATGTTGGGGCTGCTGTGCCCTTGAAATATATACAGTAGTATGTAGTAACATTTAAAGAAACATTTTACATTTTGCATCTCTGAATTACAAAGCATTTGCAGTATTTGACTTTTATTTTCTTATTTGGCCATTCCATTTCTTGTGTGCTATTTGGGTAGCATCATGATCATTAGGGCTTCAATTATCATGATTTACTGTATTTGTTGGTTCAGTAGAAATATGCACAAAATAAATCACTTATTTTACAACATTTAAAGTAATAAAATATATTTATACTGCCAGAAGGCCGTACTAATCAAAATTGAATACAATACCAACAGGTTGGAAAGTATTTTAATTTTATTATAAGCTTTTTTATCGACTATATATCCAAAGAAGAATTTCATCAAACCTCAATAAAACCAGCGTACAGAGGATACCGTCTTCAAGCCTGGACTACTCTAGAACAACCTCTGATTCCATTTATCAACACATGAACGGTTGAATTTGATTCTGAGAGTGAGTGGTCAAAATTGAAATTCACGATCATAGTGATAGTCCAGTTGTTGTGTAACGTTTGCCATTGAATTGCATTGAGTTTTGATCTACGGGTATTCTGGCGTATAAAGCATGGTGACTACTGCATGCAACAAACTAACACCACATAAAGTAATATTATGATAATAATAAATAAAGACTAAAAGATGTCTTACCTGGTAAAACACATTCAAGAAATATTGAAACACAGATCCACAGCCATTTTCCTCGATCTCGGCCGCGTTGGAGAGAAGAACAATGCACTGGGTTCCAGACCCTGCTCGTTTCTGTGGAATAATTGTGTTCAACTTAGGTCTTCATTCAAGACGACGCACGTATAGTAAAACACTCTACGAAATGGTTTATTTGGTAGTAAATAGTAACTACAATATTATTCGGCTGCCACCCGGGATATTTAATACTTAGTAAACTACGTATACGGTATAGTTGATGCGTGCACGCTTTTAAAAATACAGTGAGTCACAGACTTTCGTTAGAAAGCAATAGAGTAAAACTGCGGGGTGTTAGACAAAGTAAAATAGTCGTAAAATAGACAGTACGATTGGGAGGGAAATTAAAAGTTCAAAAGGTTCGTGGCCAGTGCTTCCCTCAGCTAGCTAGCGTCCTCGAGAACGAACGTCGCAGTTCGCACCCTTTACGCTCTTGGCGGCATTTCGGACCTCCGAGGCTATCCACGGGACTTAGCATGTCCAATACCCGAGCGGGAGGGAACAATCTGCCCCTAGACCATAGATGATTGCCCCTTGGTACTATTCTCCGCTGAAGTGGCTGACTTCAAAGGCCGATATTTCGAAAAGTACCCATCGGATTGAGATAAAGCAAATGAACGAAATGAAGCTAAAGACATCCTCTACTCGAATATCAGTTGTATTTTTAGAAAGATTACACGTATTGCAGAGCCGCTGTGAGCTTCCCAATAAACTCCAAACGTGATAATAATACTGAATATATAAATACACGCTACGGATCGCATTTCTCAAAATATTTCAGCTAAAAGTCACAAAATATACTTAAAAATTAATATATAGAAATGTGGAGAAAGGTTTGATGTGTACAGCTAACGACTGAACATGAAAGATTTGACCGAAGTTTATCGAGCTCTGCATGTTTCGTTATCTGCACGCGCAGCGGGACACTTGTCACGGGCTAAAAAACTGTGATAAAAAGAGCATGTTATACATTTGATCCTAGCCTCCTCCACGGGCATCTCCGTTGCGCGGGTACGCCAGCTTCACGCGCGCGTGAGACACGCTATACCGGATCAGAAGCCAGACTGCCAGAGTTGCCTGCAGAGGAGGCTAATTTGATCCGAATGTTGACAACCCACGGTTTGATGTGAAGTATTTTGGGTAATTCTGATGTATTTATATCCAATTGATGGTATTTAATTAAGCTAATATATGTTTTAATTACAATACAATGTCATACATTAATAAGTGCACAATGCGCATGCGCACAACAAAATCTTGCTTAAAACACATTTGAAAATATAAATAAAATCGTAGTTTTTATCATGTAAAGCATTGAATATATATTAGAAACAAGTAGAATCGATGCATCTAATATGCAAATTTTAGGTCAATGCATACAGAATAGAGTGTGAGTAGCCCTAAGATTTTTGGACCAGGAACTGGTCCCCAATCCGCACTAATCTTGTGGATTACGATGATGGGGCGAAGCTCCTAAGGCTCCTTCATTTCGCGTCCGATCGTAATAAAACACTGCATTCAAAATCAGTATCATAGCCGAAGCAAGTTAAAATGACTAACGCATTGTCAGTTCGTATCAGATTGAGATAAGACTTCACAGTTCACACGAAGTTGCTAAAGAATATTTCCCATCGATTGACGGATCGAGTTAGATTTTTGATTTTGAAGACATTTACGAACAATATATTATTGTAGCGTACACATATTTATTTTACTATTCGATCATGCACTACATTCAAAATTAGTTGCATAGCCGAAGCAAGTTAAAACCAGTTCCTGGTCCCATAGTACGATTGTACTTGTTCCTGAAGTTGGTAATCGGATATTCGGGCACAGTTAGCCAAAGTTGACCATTGATACTCAATCTGTGGGTAGCGCTTACTGATTGAAGTGGGCAGAACTCAAAATTGACTTAAAATGGATCTTTTTATTTGGAGTATTTTTTTACACTTCATGAAACTATCGGCTTAAATGGATTTTGGTTAAACTATATGAGATCTGGTTGAAATACTAACACATCTATACCGCAGACCGCCATTCCCTACGTGGTCTCTCAATGGTTCCTACGCTAGCGCACCGACCCGATTGTTGACTTGTCGATCCCGTCAGACACTGCAAGCGAGGCTTAGTACGAGGCAGATTCACGGAGGTTACAGCGGCTTAATATTAACAAGTTACACTTTGTTCACATTTTGAACTTTCAAATTGTAGAATATCATGTACTCTCTGTTCCTACGCATGATCTAGCACCGACCAACTTATATTATAAGATGATCCTATAGATGGTTGCACCAGTCACACTCGGAGCGCGCGAGCGAGATATGTTGAGTACCAGTTAGTTAAAATGAGTGATGTTTTTGCACAATTGTAGAAAGTATTTGAGGAAAAAATGCGGCTACTAATGTTGAAACGATGTTCTAAAATGCGTCAAAATGGGGAGTTTAACACCCAAATACGACGTACTCCCGCTCTCCTTACTCTTAGTCAAATAACTTTTTGATTGTCCTCAATCCCCCCCCAAAAACAAATTGTCACTCTGGCTACATCCCTGGTCACATTCTTTCGCCCCTGGCCCGAAGATCCTGAATGCGACCCTGATTATTTTGCCAGAAAAGTCGCTTCAGTAAAATAAGCTTGCTATTTACGATATATAATATAAAAAAAATTAAATAGTTGAAGTCTTTCTCAGAAAAAAGGTTTAGTTGCAAGAGGTTTTAGTAGAATCCGGAAGTCTACTGGGAAAAAAAAGGGAAATGGGAAAAAGAATCCGCCGAGCAGAATCGAAAATCAAGGTCAACGAATTCTTGAAGAGGTGCCTGAAAATCGTGGACCGGCATCTAAAATGTATACAATGGTTCAGAAATCAGACCATTTTCATCTAGATTTTTCATTACATGTGTCTACAACTGATATTTTATCCAGATATCTAAAAAGCAGGCGGCTGAATGAAAACGATAAAGAATACTGAATGGAGAAGTGAGTAAGAAAATCATAAACCACGTCCGTATACCAAACATGTCTTTTTCCTCCATTGCTGAGTTAAAGAATACTTGATGAAGAGTCAGAGCTCCATTGCATATTGCAAGGAATTTTACTGTATGCCCAAAAATCTTTTGCCAGTAGGAAGAACTGCAGTAATTTATCGATTGTCCCAGCATTTGACATATCGCTAAAGTCTGAATAAATGACTGTAATATATTCACAAAACACTTCAATATTGTTCCAATGTCGCTTATAGAGGTCATTAGTATGCGAAAGATGTTCTCTGCACAAACACCAACCATTGCAACAAACAATGTTTGCTCCGTCGGAGAAAAGGGAACAGGTAAATAATAAGGATAAAAATGATATAATAACCAAGACATAAACCAGTTAGCCAACAACATCATAATCAGAAACATGATTTGATAGATAATGTGTGTCATCTCCAGCTGAGACCATACTTTGTCAGACATAATGCCAAGGATCATCTCATCCAAAACAAGTAATAATATCGCGAGAACGAGGCTTGATGCCAGTGCAGTGTCAATGTTGAGCACAGAATCACACAGAAATATCTTGTTGTCCTCTAGTTGTGAATGGGTCGATGAATTCAGACATTCTGATTGGCTGCTACGAAAATAAACTTCCTGGCTTGCTTCCCATCCCCGATAAGTTTGTCTTTCCGGTGACTCCAGAAATCCATCTATTTTCTTTGGATAATGAATGATATTTCGATGAATATTAACAAGTATTACTATTGCAGTGACAAGAAACTGGAATTGCAGTCGTCCTATTGTATTATTCATTTTATTTGCGACGTATTTAAGCGTGTCACAATAGTTAGACTTTGAATCCAAAGGTGCTGCACTTTGCTCTGTTCCGTTAGCTCTCATTAAAGACATTCCCATTAAATCAGAAGTGTTATTGAGAAGCAGATAAAACCAAACACAAAAATTTGTTCCAACCATATGTAAAATTGCAAGTCGTGTTGACTTACTTTGGTAAAATTTTGCGTTGATAAATGACACAAGAAAGAACAACTGCATAATTACAAATACGACAAAAGTTACCAAATATAACAGGCGAAGATATTCCGTTGTAGTACTGCACTGTAAACCATAAAACACTTTCAAGATATGATTTACACAAAGCGTTGCTCCAAACAAATAAACACAATAAAATAACGGACGTTGATTTGAGTTTGCATTTGGATTTAACTCGACCAAATCTCGGTCTTCTTTCATGAAAGAAAAACACACGATCCATAAGATGCTTGGCAACATGTAAAATATCAACAAACTCTCAATGTGAGATTGCTTGACGAAATTCGTGGCTAAATAACTTCCACTCGACAATTCCTCTGAAATCTCCAAGACTACAAAGGTAACGACGATAGCATAAAGATAAAAAATAACAGGTAGATCAAGTTCGTTACTGTGAGAGGAATATGGAAGATAAAACTTTAAGATGAATTTCTTCATGTGTTTCGAAATGGCATTTTGGAGTTGTTTCGCGCATGGTTGCACTTTTTCATCAGCTTCGTTGCCCTTCATTTCATCCATGCTGAGCCTGTACGTTGTAGTAATTTTGACTCAATGAAAATATCGACTGGTAGCTAACTACAAATACTGGTGTTTTGACCATACCTACTTCAAAAGGATGCGAAATTAATTAATATATACAGTTTGTTTTGGATAACAAATTTCCAAATAGTGAGATCTCGACTTCATGCGTCAGGTAATAAATAGTTGACCCAAAACAGTTTTAATCACCCGTAAGTTTCACAAAGAGAAACTCAGCTTTGTGGAAGTCGTCGTCTTATAATCATTTATAATTGATAATAACTTACTAATTAGTTAATTATATTAAGCCATGTGTAACAATTAACTACATAAGAATTGTAACAATGTAAAAACATGTATGCTATAGTGAAATATACCAATGCTTGCTTAAAAGTAACATTACTTAAAAAAAACTCACTATATGTTGCATTAAGACCGACGTAGTTGCAACGGCTTGCATATACTAGTAAGGTACTACCCCATTACAATTTACAGAAAGTTCACTCGGTTGACGGATTGATTTTAACTAACTGTACAATATTCGAAAAGATCATATCCTAAAAAGGTTATTCGATTATTTTATAAAAATACTTGCTGAGTTTAACTGATAATAATTTCTATTTATGGTTACACTAGCTGCAAGTTTAATTACTAGGCTAGCATTCTCACCACATGGCTTAGCTGTACGAAGACTCTTCCTAGTGCTTGGCCATTCAATAATGGTTAAAATACTATTTTATGCTGCTCTAGCTACGTTAGATGATCATGAGAAATTCATGCAAAACTTTCTTAATGTTTCACATTAAGTACATGTTGGCCATTTTTCATCTCTGCATTTCTGATATATTTGCAAACTGAGGAATATTAGTTAATTAAGAGACAAACGAGTTGAATTTTTTATGAAACTTAAACTTTAAACTTAAACTTCTTTTTAAAATGGCGTATGTTGAACGACAGCAGCTGAAGTATAACAAAATTCGCGTTAAATTAAAACTTTCTCTGTCATTAAAGGATGATCAGCAGCAATCTTTGCGGTAATTCCGGTAAATATAATATCGTTTCAAGTTATTCGTTTCAAGTTGATTCAAAGCAAATATTTTAACTCTTAACTACAAGTAACTTCCCTTATCAGTTATATATTACTTAATATCAGTTAATAATTAACCATATATATGCTTTTATAAATTTTGTTTATTGAAACAGTGAGTTATAAAAACACCTGCTTGATCGACGTGTTCTTCAAAACACAAAGCTCTTTGTTTCAACCTTTTTGTTTTGCTTTGTCTAATTGCAAATGACAGGATTAAGTCCAGAGTGTTGTCACACAATTAACAAATAACTTTTATAAATAACTGAATATGCCAGCAGCTGTACGAAGTCCAAGAAAGAAGTCGAGACCAACAACGACTGGATATTGTTCCTCGTGTTTCTTCTCGATTTTTCAGCCTTTCTTGTTGAGTAACTCCCGCAGAGATGGAAACACGTTAAGTCTTCTTTACTTATGTTGTTTAACAACTGTTGGGGTTGTATTGAATATATCACACTGGCTTCAAAAAGATCGTTCTGCCAAAGTCAATATTGTCACTCATGATCATATCAACGGATTCTTAATGACTTGTATTGTTCCATCTATTATATGGATGCTATACTACGTGATAAAAACTCCTGGTAAGACATCTGTAGAATATTGTGATACCAATTCGACGTTATTTCAGGATCCTTTCATAGTTGGGCTTTACGTATTTGGAAGTGGAAGCATCTTCTTCCAAATCTTGCAGATTGTTTATCATTCAAGTGAAGTAAAATCAGTGGAACTTTTCACCTTGGTTTTTATAATAATAAACACGATTTTTACGATAACACAAATATTGTTTCTAAGAAAATATGCTAAAGCTAGTTTCCAAGATGACCAGATGATGCGTATGGCCTTGTTGCACCTTCTTTCAACCAACGTGGTTCTGTTTTGTCAAACCTTTGTCACAACTATAACACAGCAAAGTGATCAACATATTGAACATGAAGTTGATGAATCAAGAATTTCAAAATGGGTCAATTATCTTCGTCCCTACTTTTACCCATTTATCATCGAGTTCCCATTATCGTCTATGGGTGCAGCTTATGGTATGTGGAACAGGTTAAAGGAACTTGAACCTAAACCAGATGACATTTACATCGATGACGAATTGACAGAAATTAATTCTGTGGATTCTGGGCTGTTGGAAGGAGAAAAGTATATTGATACAAAAGCTCTCACTTTCTCAGGAGCAATCACTCCTCTCCAATCCCCACATATTAAAAAATCTACAAGTAACGTGATTATTCAGCAAAATAAATGTGACGCCATGAGAAAATGTTTGGGCTTTGGACTGCTTTTTGCTTTTATCTTCTCTGTTCTATTTCTCGCTGTAGTTGGGATAACCGCTGTGCAACCGTCTCAGCTCACCATCCGACTGTTCTACGTCAGCGTAGTGGTATACCGCGTTCTTATGTGCTCATCTTGTTGGATCATTCTTAAAGGTTTACTCAGCCAAACTTACTGTTGGTTCGACTATGGTCCGGTTGATACAATGCTCATGGTTTCACTCATCTCCGTCTTGTTTTATTCTGGTTTCTCATTCACTTCATCCATAGCACAGCTCCATGTTGCAGTGTTACCACGGTATTCATTGATACTTTCCGCCGTGGAAATCCTTGAATGCTTACTTCAAACATCAACTGTAATAAGAGCAATGCGCTTCCGATTCAGTTACCAATCAAACTTAGTTCGTGAAGCCTCGTTGTTTCTGATGATTTGTAACATCGTTATTTGGAGCCAAAAATGTTTCTTGGACTCTAAAATACCCGTTCTTGGTTTTGTTCAAACCAGATTTTACGGAAAGGACGCTTGGAATATAATTTTCTTTTTAACATATCCCTTTCAAATTATTTTTCACTTTGTTTCTGCAACTTGTTTGTATAATGTTTGGTCAGTTTTTAGTTCAAGATAGCACGTAACATGGAAAGAGACAATGCCAAATTTAAAATAATAATTATATGGAATGAGATTATAAGAGGCTTGTGTGAATCAGTAACTTTATCATAATAAAATAGGTAGAATAAAGATGAGAAGTCACCTAAGTTGCAACGTAGCGTGAGATAATTACACTGCAATAGTCGGAACACACCCGGCCCGCCTCCATATCTATTGTAGTAAGTGGAAAAAGACCAAACTTTTAAATTACTGGGTTACAATCTAAATGCAAATAAGGTTTAGTCTTTAGACTTAGTCGGCCTTAGGATGGTTCCGTAAAATAATAATATCAAAGCGAAATTGTAGCTTCTTGCTTTAATGAATACGTATAGTTTATATACTAATTAATAAAGGCACGTTTCAAACATATCGGAAAAAAATACTAAATGTATCGAAAACATGTTTTTAATAAAAAAAATAATACTTTTGGCGGAAGACATTTCATATCGAAAAAGGTTAGATCTCTTGTAGCCGCGCGGGGAAATTTTGCCATTACGTTCCATAGTAGAAACCTGACCTTCACCGACCTTCACCATCCGTGATTGACACTCTTAGTAAAATTGCATACATGCATTCAGAAATGCTGGGGCCGCATATGCGCCTTGTCTAATGTAACCCCTAATTATTATACGTTTTATTGCTATGGCAACGACATAATATTATTACTAGACACGTCCAAGAGTCACACACACATGCGGCTTTTGTGAATGTCTTGAATTAATGGGTAGTCTTTGGAAAACCGGATTTAAGGGAATTATCTACATGGCTAAAGTACTGGATGCAGATTAGATTGGAAAGCAAATTATTTTTTGTCGTATGCTGCTTGTCATTAGATTAAAATTAGGTTGCATGTTGAAGATAATTACCTGAACTGCTGTGGAACTAATAAAAAATTCACGCTTATATTTGCATGGAACATGCGCGGTTTGTTTTGATTTTCGCGGTGTGTTGGGTAAACCACGGCTGTTCAGTCCGCCTCAACGTGGTCACTGTCAGTAAGCCTCGTCCGCGCCACATTTTAAACGTACTTCAAGTCGACAAATATCCCATTTGCAACTGTGTACTATTTCCTTGACGTTGAAAAGCCTGTAAGGCATTAGTGTACTGACAGTAGTCCACACGAAATATTTTGCATTTTTCATGAATCAGTAAGCTGAGTGTCACACAAGTCGTATGTTTTCAACGTTAACACCTGTCTGTTATTTAGAATTTTGAACATCATAACATAAATGGTTGTTGGCCACAAGACGACTAAATCTTCGCTGAAAAGCGTGGTTGTTTCCCGATGGAATTCGCCATTAATTTTTAATACGTGTTTTGGAAGACTTTCATAAATGCGTTTGCATTATAGTTTATAGTGGTAGACGAGAGAAGAGGTTGATAAAAAAACAATAAGATCAACACAGCTGAACTGCAGCTGTAGGTATTCCAAACCAGTTATACGATGAATACATCGACATTGAACGGAGAAGCAAATCAAGCAACAGCAGGCGAAATTGACTGCGTTGCAGAGAAAACCGAAAACCATGCAACTGAGAAAGCAACCGTCGGGAAAAAGACAAAAGAATCCAAAATGAAAAGAAGCGTGAGTTTCTCAATGACCCGTCCTTGGTCGTCTTATGCACAGAACTATTCCTCATGTCTATCAGGTTTACGACGAACCCAAGTAGGTCGTAGACATTGCAGACAAGATAGCCTTCCAGAGATATCTCAGCTTGGTTTGGGTGCCACAACGGACGATGAGTCATGTTTATCTAAATCGCTTGATCCACAACAACTACGCTCGTTGAAAGCAACCCAGACGACTCCTGAACCTGAGAACAAACAAAGAACCTTTAAAGCTTCTGGTTTACATGCGCGTCCATTTCATCAGCGAAGATGGTCTAGTCCAGTAGCTTTTTCTGTGACGAGCTTGGCAACAACAGTGACGTCAGACCAATCTGCGTCTACAGCGCAACATAATGTCATATCAGATGAAACAGCAAAACAATCTAGTGATACAACCCAATCCGAGCAAGTGGACGCGTCTGCAGAGGAAATAAAAAGCACGGGCGTGAGTACAGAGCCTCGCTCCGATGTTGCAAGTGTTCCAGTTAATGTGAAGGTGGAACAGAGTACTGCAGAACAAGTTATGATCAGTGATATGAAAACTGGCAGTACGAAAGACGACGACAGGAGTGTGGTTAAAACAATTAAATCATCCAAAGAAGGCTATCAAGAGGAAAATGCAATGGAATTGAGTGAAAACAAGCAAGCTGAGAACACTTCTTCTAACAAGAGCAATGACAATGTTGAGGGCACTAAGGTTAGTCCCTTCTTTCCTCAATTCAACTACAGTAGTTCAAATACTAGCGCTGAAGAACCACTCAGTAGTGTCGTCGATAGCTGCAAGTCGGAAGACAAGAAGGAAAATGTTTACATTAAAAAGAATTCAAAGTGGTCGAACAGCCGCAGTTTCCGACGTCGCCACCATAGTATTGATTCGCACCAGTTTTTACAGCACAACCTTTTTACGATCGCGGAGCAATCTAGCACTTCATTCGATTCCAATTCTCCAAAAACCGATCAAGAAAAACATCAACGAAGAAAACTCTACACGAGGAAAAGCAAGAGTATGGACGACCTGACAATGTTGAAGGCTATGAAGAAAGATACAAGTACTTCAAGTAAGAATGTGTCGGTGCAACGATTTTACTCCAATCCTCTCAGTGTCACAGTGAAAGGGAGCTCCATCCCCGAACCACAAAGTATTGAGGATACTCCAGAAGTAAACAAACAAAACACCGTTAATAACGATAGTGTGAAAGCTATGAAACCTACTCGTCCACATCAGGTCAATATTCAGACATTTAATAATTCAGACGTCCGGGAAAGTGAGCGTGGATTACGGCACGTTGTTGTATGCAAGAGCCCAACAGCTCCGCCTTGCACAAAACCAGATACAATTGTTAATCATTATGGAATGGTTTCTAAGCCTCAACATGTTGTTTTTACTCAAGCTAAACCAAAATGGTCTAGTATCACAATATCACACGTTTAATAAGAAAAGAAATAATGTATAAACTTCATATCAAGTTAGTGTAGCTATATCATCTCAGCGATATGAACGCTGAATATAATATGCAGACACATTTCACGAAGTGTGAAAGGCTACGCATATGTAGCCACGACACAAATTATTTACGTCTTGTAACATAATATAATATTCATGCATCCACAATATATGTCAATGTATATTTTTTTGAGAGCGATACTCGCGACCAATTTATGGTTATAAGACGTATGTAAACAACTCTCAATGCACTTGATCTTCTATTTACATAACGTTCACATGCCAACGGTATAGTAAAACAAGTACGATCGTACTATTGGACCAGGAACTGGTCAATTGACTACACAAAATGTATAACTTAAGTCCGAACAAA
>JAOTOK010027371.1:0-11852 GCA_025770025.1 Virgularia gustaviana
ACGGAAGTTGTCGTCGTGCCGTCGAGTGCTCGGAAATCATCGTCTGGGTTACCGTTAAAGTTTCCGCACAACCCGCATTTCCTTTGGATTATTTTTCGCTTTAGTAATCTGCGTCATGAAATACTCACGTTTAGATTTTTTAATTAAATTATTAACCCCATTGCGCGCTCTTTTGTACTGTGACCAAATTTGGTCAATGGGGTTTTTATCAAAAAGTTTTTTTAGGGAATCCCTTTCACGAATTTTTTGGACAAGCAATGGGGTTATCCAAGGGGATTTTTTGCACCTGATCCTTTTATATAAGATAGGGGCGTGAATATCCAATATGTTAAGAAACTTTGAAAGCCAAACTGACCACATATTATTTGGGTCATCTTCGATTCAGCAATGATGATATCATCCACAAAAATCAAAATGATGGTGGTGATACCTTTGTGCTTATTGATATACATGCATGGATCAGATACCAATTGGGAGAATCCCTTTGATATCAGGGAAGTGTGCAGTAAGGAGTTCCTATTACGGCCGCTCTGTTTCAGGCCATAAAGTGACTTGTTTAACTTATAAACTAGTCTTTCACCTGACCTACCATATTGCACAAAACCTTCGGGCTGATCTACATACAACTCACAATCAATGGGAGCATTTAAGTAGGCAGTTGACATCCATTTGATGTACTTCCATCCCTAAGTCCACGACTAACTGCATCAGGATACATATTGATGCATTTTCGCCGTTGGTGAAAGGTTTCGAAGTAATCTATTTGAGGGACTTGTGAGTACCCCTTTGCAACAAATCGTGCCGAATCGCGATTCGCTATCCGTTTTTGGGATTTCGCTAATCATTTTAAAATTTTAAAAAAAATATATTCAAGTAATTCAACTTGCGATCGACATTTCATTCTCGAGGCTCAAATTACGAAGTGCAAGGACTGGTGACAAGGTCAAGGGTCATGTGTATCCTTATATGGTGGTGTTTACGACTTTCTATAAAATTCTATTTTGGTGAAGACATGAACGATCATAGCCTGAAAACCAGCCGCCTAGCTCCGTTTCGTTCTCACTCACGGAGAGAGGCGTCTGAAATCAGCTGGCCACAATGATGTCCAGTGACGTCATTGCTACCCGGAAACTTGGTAGTGAGACCTGAGTGGTTACTTGTTAAATTATATGCATAATTATTTAAATATGAGCAACAACATGGCAGGCCACCACGAAACGTTGACTATGGAGAAGTTTAAAAAAGCTGTATTAAGTGTTTGTCCTTTGTTTCACGTGGATAATTTGTACGTTCAGCAAGAAAGCGCACTCTTCCAGTTCCTTTCAAAAAAAGATGTTTTTGTGAACCTGCCGACTGGCTACGGGAAGTCCATTATTTTCCAAATGGCTCCGATCGTGGCGAGTAAGCTTTCATCACATTTCCCATCAAAGTATCATTATCGTTATATCACCCCTGGTTGCCTTGATGAAAGATCAAGTGGCATTTTTAAAATCCATTGATATCCCCGCTGCTTTCGTAACTGCCGATCAAGAGGGGGACGTACACTTAACAAGCGGAAACAGCAGAAACACCTTATCAACGGTAATGACAGACAAACCAGAGCCAAACTGCCCTTCATAAAGTTTCTATATATTGTAGCACTACAAATGTTTAAAGCATGTATTATATACAGTGTCAGTGTCGTAGAACGCCACAATCACGCATGGTATACTTCGGTACAGCTTCTGTTAGCAAATGCGAAAACGCTTAGTAAATTCCACCGTAAATGATGTTGAAAGTTTAACATCATTATCATTATTGTACAAAAAAAATGCGCTCTAAAGCCACGACCATGCATGGCATACTTCGGTACGGCTTGTGTTAGCAAATGCGAAAACGCTTAGTAAATTCCACCGTAAATTATGTTGAAAGTTTAACATCATTATCATTATTGTACAAAAAAGATGCGCTCTACAGGCCACGACCATGCATGGTATACTTCGGTACGGCTTGTGTTAGCAAATGCGAAAACGCTTAGGCCTAGTTCAAACGTCGAACTTCACATGAACCGATCATGATCATGTTTAGGTCGCTCTAAATTACATTTGATTCAAACGTCACACTTAAATTTGTCGATCTTCATAATTTCTTTAATCATGTCAGCGATTACAGACAATAAAATGGCGGACCAAAATCGTAAAGCACTTCTCTTCTACTTATTAAAAAAAAGACGGAGGGAGCAAATGATGTTGCAGAACATCGTACTGCAAATTGTGATTAGACGAAGTATGCTCCTACGAATGTCCTTGTTATTTTTTCCTGATTTTTTCTTTGAAATCTCCGAATTTGGTGCGTTCTTGCCGTAGATTAGCCTTAGCGGGCTTAGGTAGAAATCTTGGATGGTTTAATATGGTGTGGACCAGTAAATTCCACCGTAAATGATGTTGAAAGTTTAACATCATGATGGTACCAAAGTAAACGATGCGCACAAAACGCTACGATCACGCATGGTATAGTTCGGTACGGTTTGTGTTAGCAAAAGCGAAAACGCTGGTAAACTCCACCGTAAATGATGTTAAAAGTTACATCATTAGCGAAAACGCTCAATAGACAATTTACTGCGGGCTGAACGTACTGCTCTAGCAGTAGCATTATGTTACAATGGGCTATAAATGGTTACATTCAAAACCTAAAGTTAAGGCTACGTCCATTACAACATATAGGTAGGTATACACCAAACATAACATGTTAGTATTGTTTTTTTGTTATATTGACCGCTAGTCAAGGCTCCTTTTAACTCATTGTGTGAAAATGTGGCAAAAGGGAAATAATCAATGAGTTTAGCCAAGGGCAGGGTGCTTAAATCAACACAGTAAGTTTGTTTTAAGATGACGTAATGGTAACATTACACCAACTTAATACAATAAATTGCGGAAGGGCGACCAAAGACCACTTATATACACTTAACAAGCAGAAACAGCAGAAACACCTTATCAACGGTAATGACAGACAAACCAGAGCCAAACTGCCCTTCATAAAGTTTCTATATATTGTAGCACTACAAATGTTGAAAGCATGTATTATATACAGTGTCAGTGTCGTAGAACGCCACGATCACGCATGGTATACTTCGGTACAGCTTGTGTTAGCAAATGCGAAAACGCTTAGTAATTTCCACCGTAAATGATGTTGAACGTTTAACATCATGATGGTACTAAAGTAAACAATGCGCACAAAACGCTACGATCACGCATGGTATAGTTCGGTACGGTTTGTGTTAGCAAAAGCGAAAACGCTTTATAGTAAACTCCACCGTAAATGATGTTGAAAGTTACATCATTATGGTACAAAAATATAACGATATGCGCCATACGGCACGACCATTAACCAAAAGCGAAAACGCTCAATATATAGACAATTTACTGCGGGCTGAACGTACTGCTCTAGCAGTAGCATTATGTTACAAACATAAACAATGGGCTATAAATGGTTACATTCAAGCATGTTGCATTGAAAACCTGAACATATTATATTATATTATATTATATTATATTATATTACAACATATAGGAAGGTATACACCAAACATATAACATGTTAGACATGTTGACACGCTGTAACATTTAATTTAGCGGAAACCGAATGGACACAGTATATGATATTTGTTGAAAAACCAAATAATATGTTTGTCTCTATGACTACAATACATGGCGTGGCTCTGAAGGCTTTGGGATGAGGGAGATCCAGGTTATAGCTCCTACAGTTTGGATTCATATATATGTGTTATAACATTTTCTTAGAAATTTTGTAGTTGATCCAAGTAATCGAACTATCTAGTCTGATTTATGCCATATAATACCGCACGAGGTTATTTACTTTATCATTCGAATATTCGACAATACTGTAAATTATTACAGATTACGGCATATATTATTTATTAGGCCTATATATAACCGATTACTGTTCTGCGAAAAACAACATGCTCATCGACCTCCTTATATCGCTCTCTGCGGGCAAAAAAAACAACAACGGAAAAACAACTTTTATTCAAACATGACACATCGATACTTCACAACGCACAGGTAATAAATTTAATGTGCGATATTCATAAAAACCTAAAAATAAATTTATATCCTAGCTCGGGAACAGGACATTAGAAAACGTACCATATAAGCTATAGCTATAAGACCCTTGCTAATATAAATTAGTGTTAATGCTCTTGGATTTCAAGAGGCTGATTTCGACTACAAGACGTACTGAACTTTCCTGGTAGTGGTGGTGAATAACTGCACAGCGCAATTATCACTGTTGTCCGAGATGAGCCCAATGTCAGCAAGCGGTGAACCTCTCGCACAAGGCGCTAATAAGCACTCGTTGTTACGAAATGCATTAGCTTGGCTCAGCCGTACAGCAGTTAATCCTCGACTGTAACACTTATCCGCTTCCTTATCTCGAAATGGTTCATTGCATGATGTCACTGAATAACCCGATTTTCGAACATTTGGATTAAACGTTAGTTTCTACTTGATACCATAATATTAATGGTATACATTCTAAAAGTCGAAGAAAAAAAAATTCTTAAGTGCAAGATATTGAAGAAGGCCAAAACGGCATTGTACATGCATTGTTCATTATATCAGCATTACTACATAATGCATTTGACAATTAAGTTAATAAGCGTTGGCAGTTTTATAATGCTAAACTAATAATTGTTTAAGTTTAGGTTTCATTGGGTTTGTAAATCCAGTGTAGGCCTCTTTAAAAATAAAAGAAGCCTACAGAGAAACAAGCTGAAACTCGAAACTCATAGTAAACCATAAACATATATAGTACTTGTAGAATTATGATATCCTTGATTCGCTATGTAATGCAAAGTTTATGTTAAAATTTGTATCAATAGAAGCGGAGTTAGCGAGCGTGTAAAATGTCATGCAATGTTTTTGTTTAAACACCATTTTGATATTCGCCTAAGCCAGTTATCCTCGTTGCGTTCAACTAAGGGAATTTTGCTGCATTGTTTCATTAAATAGCCATACGAAAAAACATCGGAAGATGATGTTTGACAGTGAGTTCCCTCAATCAGCTCAGGAGCGATATGACTATGTTCTTTAAAATACCTCTGTTTTTCTGAGGCTTTAAGTTTGTACCATTTCGCATTTGTCGTCTTTCTACTTTTGCCGAAGTCAATTATAACCGCATGGTACTGCTGATTCACATCACGCGTAAGCAGTATGTTGTCACCTTTGATGTCATTATGTAGGAATGATTTACTGTGGACATACAAAAGTGCATCAGCAATTTCTTTAAAAATTCTAGTCCAACATTCAAGAGATGGTATAACATCAGACTTTATGCCTTCCCATAAATCTGTGCATTGTCCATTAATACCATGGAATTGTGACACAATTAAGTAAGGCTTCTCCTCCAAGCAAACCCCGAAGAGCAGAGGTAACCCTGAAATTTAAATTATAGTATTATAGGAAGTATAGGTAAATAATCTGCATTTTAAATGCAGATAATATTTTAACATTATTTTACTGGAATGGAGGTAAATGGTGATGGATATTTATCAAGACGCAAAGTGGCGAGGTAAATATCCATCACGTTCACTGACACTGAGGTGAAATATTATACGGCTATTAGCGATTAAACGTCCCCCAACGCGAGGGAGGTTTAGATATTATATATTAGATTTATAATATTAGATTTATTAGGTTATTAAATTGGTGTGGTGATGAATATATAGATGAGGGGCGTTTAGCCTAAATACCCTCCATGTAGTAGTATTCATAGGGAAATATATGTTACTAAACGTCCCTGCATGTTAAAACAAAAGAAACCGAGGCAATCAATGTATATTTACCTGGGTGATCAAATTGGTCAATAACGCTGGCTTCCCATTGCAGATCAGACATGTGTACATCATCGTGGTAACTTTTTACTGCAACATCAATCTCTTTGTATAGCCCTTTATAGCACACGCCATAAGCCCCCTGGCCTAGGAAAGTATTTTCTTGGTACTGCGGATAAACCTGCAGCATAGCAATATTCTTCCTCTCCAGACGTTTACAGAATCTATAATATGATAAGGTTTAAGAGTAGCTTGAATATAATGGATAAAATAGATTTGCGATTCGGGCCATCATCAGAGATGGGACTCACAAACTATAAAAGTCACATGTGCTTACGGAACGTGTATTTGAAAGAATCAGCTCGCGTAAACTGTATCCCAGTGCATCGGAGAGGCTAGTAAATTTAAATATACCTCAATATGCTGTTTTTATATTTATTTATTTATTTATTTATTCATTTATTTATTTATTTATTCATTTGTTTATTTGTTTATTTGTTTGTTTATTTATTTATTTATTTATTTAATCATCGTTTAACACATAGCCTATAATTAACCGTATATAAGAAGGTTGTTTTTCATAAGGCGTATATGATATTGTAATATAGTATTTGATATAGTATATTATATATAATATAGCATATGATATGGACAACCTCGTCCCTCCGACAAATACAAATGGCCCTGGGAACGAGGTTGTGATATGGAATCAAACAAAATGAAACTTTGCAATTATCTGACAGTTTAATTTCTGCAGTTGACTGCAGTTTCCGCATTTGAGGAAGCATTGTAAAGCGTTTTTATGACAGATATCTTAAAAAATGTAAAGAAATTACCTAGAATTATTCTTGCAATTTATTATTTTATTTTATTTAATAAGGTCTATATACTAGCCTTTTTGGATAATGAAATGTGTTCATGGTTAAATCTCTTTTTACTATCACTACTACTTTGACATTCTAGCCATGTATTCGATGCGAAATTGGCATGAAATCCTGTTATATCCCGACATTATGGTGCCAGTTATAACACATGGCATCGCCGGTTGCAGCTGTGCCTGCAGGTAAAAATAAAAAACGCAGAAAGTCGGCACTTGGATATCCTTATACCATCAGTGCCCCTTTTATTGTCGCTCAAACTCTTTGCTCAAAAATAACTACTTTTTGGTAGTCTGTGGACGTATATTTTCGCGTTATGCGATTTCTAGCATATGCATGATTATGCTTTTGGTGCTTTTATAGGGCTCGTTCACACGACCAAATTTTCTACAGATCCGAATTAATTTACCAATTTTTCGATTCGCGCTTGAGTCTTTTATACACACCACTGGAATTAATCACTCTGATCTGATTGTTATTTGTTCATGAAACTCTTTGGGTGTGTTATTTCTGTATACTAAAGCCTCACTGCTAATACGTCATGGCAGAACACCATCGAAATAATTCATGGTTGATTTAGGTCTGTTATATAGTATCTGGTGGAATAAAATATTTATAGGCAATGTGCAAATGACTTTTGTAATGATTCCCTATATATTTACCATCATAGTGCAAAAAAGGTTTCTCGCTAATAAAGTTTGAGATCCATTAGCCGGTCATTGAATACGGGTATTAAAGTGAAAGCAAATGTTTGTTCATAATGCAGATCACCGCATAGCTTTTCACAGGAAGCTAGTTCGTAATCACGTGTCAGTTAAACAACGAAGATTTTTGGAGGGAAATTTAAAGTGGTGAAGTCGACATTCGCGGGAGCAAGTAAAGTGCGAGATCTCAAGTGTGATATATAAATCATGTTAGGGAAAGGTCTTCGTATGTTGTTACGGGACATGCAACGTCTGGGGGAACCAAGTTTGTGGTAAGTGCAGTGTATTCCTATTGACATGCCTAATATATTATAGTGCATGTGTGTATTACGGCGACTTTGTAACGTTTCGAATTTCTTACTAGCACCAAGAGGAAATCTCAGAGTGCCATTTGATCATGACAACAGCCAGAAAAAAAGAGAGGACCACCAGAACGTTAGATCGTGTTTTTTCTCAACATTATTCTAAAGATTGAATATTGACACTGATGATAACAGTTTTGTATTGTATAGTTGACCGATGATCATTATGAAGAAGGATGGGAATGTAGCTGCAGTGCAGAAGCTTGTGCATGCGTAGGTGCTGATACCGAAAAAGACATTGAACAATTAGAGATGAATGTAACAGCGGTAAGTAATTTTAAAAATTCGTAAATCATTTTCTATCATGGAAATCGGATATCCTTCATATTGTGTAAGTTGTCACAGTTAATATTTTACTATTAGACTAATGTATGATTACCAATTGATAAGTACCGCATAGTTTGCAATTTGTTGTACCATATCTTGTGTATATTAAACAATTATTGAATGAAGTTGAGTGTGATATTGAGATTTATCAAGGCCGAGGTTTGTGTTATCCACCGAAGCCGAAGGCTGACGAGGATAACACAAACCGAGGCCTTGATAAATCTAAATATCACACGAAAACGGAATTCAATAATTGTTTTATTATATATTCAAATAGTATGTTCAACCCAAACCGTAGCGAACACAACGAGCTCTTTGAGTACAACTACAAGTTCCCGTCCTGCTTTTTGGCATGGGTTATAGAAACTCTTCAAAATCCCTGTTGATTCAGCAGTGTTCCGTGGGTGATTTATTTGTTTCTACTTTTTCGTGTTGGAACTGTCTTTGTCCCCCAATAATTTTGAGATATCTTGATCGCTTACGCTCGCGAAACGACCGAAAGCCATTGTGTATTTGTGTTTTGATAGTTCGCGCCAATTTTCGTACGACGGTGCAGTCGCACGGGGATTGGTAACCATAGCGTGCAATAATACTTTTTTTGGACTTAAGTCCAAAAAAGCTATTATTGCACGGTAAGAATGTCAACAGCTTAAATAACCAAGATATTGGGAATTATCCAGCGCGTTTCGAGCAATCAGAAACGAGAATAGCCTTTGAATATATAATAATGGGAACTATCCAGCGCGTTTCGACCAATCAGAAACGAGAATAGCCTTTGAATATATAATAAATAATATTATCTAATATATATTAATACAGTGTATAAATAAAATAATATTATCTAATATATATTAATACAGTGTATAAATAATATTGTAGCTAAATAGGTCATGCTGCGAAGAAGACGAAGTTGAGCAGATGGACCCGTATCAATTTTCTGAGACACCTTCGGGGATAGCAGAGTGGTTCTGGGGAGATAAACATGACGTATGTCACAACTCACATTTCTATAAGCTAATATATATGCAGTAAAAGTGGATAATCATCAGAGTTATCGTGAACTTCATAGTTTATCTAATATCTTTTACGCACAGGTCAATCAGGAGACCCAAGGCCAAACACAGGAGAAAAGTGAGTCGCAAGCCGGTATGTACCAATACGTTATTAGCTTGACTAGTATTATTTAAAACACAGAGAAAAACATATTCAAATTTGGCCTTTCAGTCATCAAAAAATCTGCGCCAAAGAAATTAGAAAGGAAGCTTGATGCCATATTTATATTGAAGGACATGAAAAGCAAATGTTGCAACGACGACTGTTCAAGTAAACTTCCCTTGGAACACGTAGGAGAACAACGTGGACGTTTATGGAGAAAGTCTAGCAAAGAGCGTCGATCATTTTTGGATTCTGCCATCGAACAGTCTGAAATAGGTCGACTGATCAGACATGGTGGGAAAGGGCCGAGTGAAATGAGATTCAGCTTCAATGGTACTTCCATTTGTGCAAAGTCGTGGTGTGCAGTTTATGGAATATCAAAATCCTGGTACTGCATTACATTAAACTTTACAGATCTTATAATATTATGTCGCGTTCTGCATTGCTCGGTTATAATAATGAATGTATACAGCACAGAAATTTAACACAGGACATTTCTATCTATTTTCTTCTGTATAGTTTTTTCGAATGTCGAAATACAGTGTTGCAAACTTGCATTGACCCATTACCAGAGCTTCATGGTCGAAGACGATCTTCTGCATATGAAATGGCAAATATGTGGTTCAGAAAATTTATTAAGTTTGCAGATTCCATGCCGAACAGCAGTGTGAAATGCCTCCCATCTTGCCCCACAAAGCTCTCAGTTTATCACATTTCCACGATATGTGGAAAACTCTTTATCGAAATGTCTACATACCAAAGGTAATATTCACCTCCGCTTCATGTTTCCTTTCCTGTTTCACTATTTAAATGTCTGTTGGTCCCTTTGTGTTTTACCATGATTTAGTTTGCCCATTCATTAATATTTTTTTAATATCCATGTTTTTACGTCGCCAGAAGGCAAGTATGTATAATTTGGTTTAATATTGTTCGTTATTTCATATTATATTAGCAAAGCCGTTTTACAAAATGCACGATTTGTGTTCATTTAAAAGAAAAATTACATAACTCTCGCATCTCCAATGAGGATCGACAACGTTATGGCAGAATGCGAAAACTTCACATCATGCAGCAAATGTAAGTAACAATAGTCAACTTGTTGCAATATTGCATAGTTTTAACATGGTAACTGCGGGTACGACTGGATATGATTGTGTAATTGTTGCACTTGTAACGTATAATTTTGCTGCCGCGAAAATAACATAATAAATTAAAAGTAAAAGTCAGGTTTCTTTCGGCAACTCGCAATGCAGCAAACATATGTGGCCACGTGACGGCCACATGCCGAAATGGGTTACAAATTATTGCGTGGTCTTAACAACCAATTTGCATGCACTTGACTAGGGTTTGCAAATTCTGGTCTAATAGTTACCACAAATTAATCCCACATCATATTAATATGGGAGTGCTAGTTTATGTTTTATAAACTATTATCGAAAGATGATGCAAAAAAGGGATTGTTTCAGTATCAGTATAATATATACCGTTCAAATTTGCAAGTCCCTGATATATAGCTATACTTGCCAAAATTATAGGGCCGAAAGAGAGAAGTACTATAAACATGGGAATAAAGCAGAGTTGGAGCCAAAAGAGTACCTATCTGTTATAATTGATGGCATGGACCAGACAAAACATAACTTGCCCCATTTTAATATTACCACAAAGGTAGATTTTTATCTCATATTATTATACTTAGAATATGCTGATATAAGCTAAGCTAAACACTTCGCTTTATTAGATACTTTTCACGGCAAAAAACAGCGAGAAAAAAAATTTATTTCATGATGCATCCATGTCATCTTGACAACTGTAAATTGACATTTTTAAATATTTAATCTACTCACTTAATGGAATAATTTTTCTCGCTTATTTTTGCTGCAATGATTATCACAAATACTTCATCTGATAATTTGTCCATTTATATACAATGTCCTAACAGGAAACCCACTTTCTTTAACAGGATGAAAGCACGGCCAGCAAGCTAAAAACGCACATCACCGGTGTTTTGGCCAATACCCGTTCAACCGCTTTGACATTCATAGATACCTGCCAGTGGCCTCATGACTCAAACTTGACAATAAACATTCTCTTGAGGATATTGATATATTTCCAACAACAGGTATATTTATGGTAGGGCTTTTTAAAATTACTGAATATAATCTCAGTATAACTAACTGTCCGGTTCTATAATTGGAAAAATGCCTGCAAGGCATACTGGTGGTTGTGTTCAGCCCCACAAGTTTCTTGCAGAGAAAAAAGCGTTTCCGACCGTTTTGTACATTATATATAATTTCAGTTATTTTAAGGGTTTTGATCAGCAATGTAATTATCGACAAATTGCTGCCTGCTGGAGGAAATGAATGAATGAAATTTAAGGGATTTGTCTACATTTGTTTACGCCATTATACGGCTTCACGAAAGACGTTTACGGTAATTTATATATTACTTATATAGTCCAAATAACATTGGCGACGATCAATGCTCCAGTTTTAGGCCAAACATCTATTCTGTATGGTGGCCCATATGTGCAATTCACAAATTAAGTGTTCGGTGCACAATGAGAAAGTCTAATACAGGATTGCAGAATGTCAGTGCA
>JAOTOK010027404.1:0-11850 GCA_025770025.1 Virgularia gustaviana
TGCCCCATGCATGCCAATATTTGCCAGTGTTCCATAATCAGTGAATAATTAGCAGGTTCATTTCCTCAAATTTTGACTATATGCCTATTATTTTTGTGCATAGAAAAAGACAATGAGATGGCAAATGACATCAGTGAAGGTGCATGCTAGATGATCTTATCGATTGCTTTATGCATAAACTATTAAATATGCAAAAGAAAGTACTAAATTTTATTTTTTCGGTATTTCTTATTTTTAGAAGGTAAACAAGAAAATGACAATGAAAACAATGGTACCTATGACTTTTTAATGCTATAAACTTGACTGACAATAACGGTGTGTCATTCATTCAAAACGTATCTATCTTGCATACCCTCGGCAAACATATTGTTTTTGTTCTTCAAATTTATATGCATTTTTCATAAATTTTGCCGTTTATGGCTGAGACAGAATGAATTGCATGAATGAATTCACCAAGAATTGCTAGATTACCTAGGACATTGATTATGGAACAAACAAGGATAGGAAACCCAGTAGGAATTGAATAGAGCTCATTAACTATGTTGTGTTTAGTTTATGCAAGAATATGGTCGCTTGAACATCACGTGTCTATTGTATTTGGGCCAAACAAGCCAATAGCCTCACTTAGAGAATTGTTTGTCCATCGTCACGGGCGAGTAGTCCAACCAAAACGATGCTATTGGCTCGTTTGGCACAAATACAATAGACACGTGATGTTCAAGCGACCATATTCTTGCATAAACTAAACACAACATAGTTAATGAGCTCTATTCAATTTCTACTGAGTTTCCTATCCTTGTTTGTTCCATAATCTATGCCTAGGATTACTAGACTACAAAGGATTACTGGATTACCAAGGATTGCTAGGTTACCAAGGATTACCAGATTACTAAGGATTACTAGATTACCAAGGATTACTAGATTACTAAAGATTACTAGATTACTAAGGATTACTAGATTACTAAAGATTACTAGATTACTAAGGATTACTAGATTACCAAGGGTTACTAGATTACTAAGGATTACTAGATTACCAAGGATTACTAGATTACCAAGGATTACTAGATTACGAAGGGTTACTAGATTACTAAGGATTACTAGATTACCAAGGATTGCTAGATTACCAAGGGTTACTAGATTACCAAGGATTACTAGATTACTAAGGATTACTAGATTACCAAGGGTTACTAGATTACTAAGGATTACTAGATTACCAAGGATTGCTAGATTACCAAGGGTTAGTAGATTACTAAGGATTACTAGATTACCAAGGATTGCTAGATTACCAAGGGTTACTAGATTACCAAGGATTACTAGATTACTAAGGATTACTAGATTACCAAGGGTTACTAGATTACTAAGGATTACTAGATTACCAAGGGTTACTAGATTACCAAGGATTACTAGATTACTAAGGTTTTAACCGATTTCTACCGACTTTAACTTATAATGATAAACGGGGACTGCGGAGCATATTTTGGATGGGAGGGCTAAGAACGATAACTATTTTATTGCAAAAAAAACGGATCTTGATTCTTTGTATGAAAAACATTTTTGCTTTCCAGAGCTAGAGAGAAATGTAAATGACTGGGATTGGACATTTAATGCTAGCAGTACAGATTTACCTGCCGAAAAGGTCCAAAAGAGATTTATGGTGAGTCTATATACTATATTATAGCTATCTCGATAGAGTCTTACTATAAGCTGTTTTGTCAACGACGGCACATGGCAACTCAATCTCTTCATATAATGTGAAAACCTTTCTATCCAGACCCTCAAAAGATTCAGAACGTTCCGTCAATCACTATAAAGTGGGTCGGGCTTTAGAACACAACCAATCTCAATCTACTTCGCCCAATAATTAACTTGATTGACAGAACAGAAAATCCAACCGAACGTTTGAAACGTTTTGACAATCAAGGGTCGCGGGAATTTTTTTTGCAGGAATGAGTTACCATGTTTGATTTGTGTGACGTTATTGCGCATTTCGAAACTCTTAAAAACGAAACATTAACGTTCCCAATGCTGCAAGTCTAAAGCAAATGTTTTACTCATAAAGGTGGAAGGTATAATGTGGAACGGCATAAACCTTCTGTTTAGACAATGTTCATTAGCATTTATTCAAAGTCCAGATAGTACATTTGAAGCAATTTGATTGGGTACTCTAGCTCTAATATCCTGCACTATTCCGAGTTTCGGAGAAAACAAAATGGGGTCATGGTTTGCATCGGTTAGGATAAGATGAAATTATAGAATGTATAGTGCATCAGAAAACAGTTTGAACAGTATATTATGCTAAAACAACTGTTCAACTCAGTGTCG
This sequence comes from Virgularia gustaviana, assembly GCA_025770025.1. Classification (NCBI taxonomy): domain Eukaryota; kingdom Metazoa; phylum Cnidaria; class Anthozoa; order Scleralcyonacea; family Virgulariidae; genus Virgularia; species Virgularia gustaviana. The sequence continues at coordinate 2,323 of JAOTOK010027404.1, forward strand.
GTGAATCGCGGCAAATATATACCTTCGCGCTTCGTGTCTCAGTGAATATCTGCCACTATTCACCCCATAATTAGTATTTATTAATTATGATCTCTTTTTGTCGCCAGGTGTGACTTCCTTTTTGTAGTAATATTGGGCGCTGTATTTCCTGTGTGTAGGTAAACATTCCAGGTTATCATTTTTGGTTGATTTCTGTCTTTTCTTTGCAGCAGAAAGAGAAAAAGAGAAACAAGTATAACAGATTGAAAATAGGTAAGTTAGGTAAATCACAACAAGATTTTCTCGCGAAGTCCAAGGTAGATAGAATAGACTCTTTTCTCTAATGGCATTAAAATTTCAATAGCAAGCCTAAATATTTATAATATATTATTATTGGATATGTTTTGTAGATCGTTATCGTGAATTAAACTGCAACATTTGAAGTCGATACAATAGCAGGGTTTCACTGCTGACGTGAGCAAAACACTTGGTGGTCAATTAAGCGAGTTACTTCGCATCAGCCAATCAACTTTCGTCTTTGCTGATGTGATTGTTCTAATTGACCATCAAGTGTTTTGCTCATGTCAGCGAAATGACGCCAGTGAAACCCTGCTATTACTATTTCCTACTATATTACTATTTCGAGTTACAGAGGTTTGCATTTTATTCTTGCTGACGTCAACGGAATTTCCCGACGTCACTAAAAGTCACATTAGAGACGCAAATCGACAAACAAATGTTGATTATACTCCTATCATTTTGAATGGAAATTTTAAAAACGTGAGTGAGAACTATCAGTATATAACCGTTTGTTTTTTAGCCGCCATCTTGGAGTACCTTATTTGGTACCCCAAGTTGGCAGCAGAAAAACAAACGTAGATATAATGGGTAGTTCCAGTACCTAATTTCAGATAATACATCTAATGGGTATACAAATAACCTACCACTTATAAACCATAATCAACGTTTGTATTTGAAATTGGATTCACAGTGTGACTTTTGACCACGTCTGAAAATTCAGCTCTACGTCAGCAAGAATAAAATTAAAACTCTGTAACTAAAGAGGAATAATAATTGTATGGACATAAAATTTTGCAGGTAGTCTCCTGATAGCGGTCTACACGAGATATCAAAGAACCAGCTATTTAGGTCTGATATTTTAAATCTCGTATTTCAGACGTCATTAGTGAAAAGAGTCTATGCTCAAAGCAAACTTGCAGCAGCTTGTGCGGCATTTGGTAATATATCGTGTTTTACAAGTACGCCAGGGAAGATGAAAATGTGAATAATGTGTTTGTTCCATGAGCATACGTGAACACGTGTTACAAATTGGCAATACTAAACAAAATCATGCATAGAAAGTAATGCCATCAGTACATATTGGTCACATTCATCTGTTTTTGTCACTGCGTAAAACACAATGACAGCCCAAGAAAGAGTCGCGATTACGCAATACTGCAGTAATGGGTGCCAGCCGGAAATGCAACCGATCGTTTTCAAAGATTTGTGAAGGCCAGAAGCACAAACAGAGACAGAGTAGTTGTTTTGTAACCACATGTCTGTGCAAAAGGCAAATACGAAACACTAAAAGCTAATCAAATGGCAAAAAGTAAAACGACAATAAATATGGTGCGAAAACAAGCAGTCTGTAAAATCAAAACACTAGCTCCATTTATGAGCGTATTTTGAAGGAAAAAAATCTCGACAAATTATCTTTCTAGTGTCTAGTGATTCTTCTGAGAGTGAAAAGGTTGAAAGCGGTCCAGAAAAGGATAGTGAATCGTCGATTGTGAAGGTAACAAACAAGTTTGATCGTAGCTACCACTGATTAGGGTCATGAGAACTGTAATTTTAACCCAGGCATACAACTGCTCTTGAATACCGCACAATAATGAACGCGTATATATGGTGATAAACCAATTGCCGAAATCTTTCGCATTAAGTTACGCTATAGTGTTAGTTAGTGTTCACGTTTTAGGACCAGCATAGGAGTTTATTAATGCTTAGAAATTTTCATAATACGATTATTACCAATACCCACCCTAATAAACGTTTAAATGTATTGTGTGTGCTTGGTGTTAAAGGCCTGTAGGGACAAACAAAACAGTTGTAAGAAATCGCATATTAAACCTTAAGTTTAAATCTGATATCACATTCATGAAACGCTAATTCGCTGGATATTACAAACATTTTTTGAAAACAAGTACTGAAACAAAGCCTAATCTTTTAATAGAAAAGTAAAAAGAAAAGAAGAAAAACTGGCAAAAGAGGTAAATGTGTCGATTGCTGCAACTTGAAAAATATTGTTTCACATGCAGCAAAACAGTAATTTAGTTTGTAGTCTAACATATATTCAACTTTTTATATTCCCTAAATATTTTCGCGAAGCCGTCCACATGTACCGGGTGGCGCAAAAAAATTAACCTGTTTGAGTGATCATAACTCCTAACCTAGTAGGCCTATTACGATGAAATAACTTTCATTAGACTCGTGAATGTCTAACTTAGATTTTGGTATGTGACATGTGTATTTTTGTACTATAGTTAGTGCGATATCTGCGTTTGAATTTTAATACGCAATTTGAAAACGTGCGAAAATTAAGTAAAAATTGCATGTTAAATAAGAAAGCATTGTCGCACGCAAGTTGTCGATCTTAGTTAAGCAAACAACAAATAAGTGGTACTCTACAGTACGTATACACTTTGCACGGGACAGCATGACGTCTGTTCATCTTGTATCGTTATTTATTAATAAATGCATGATGCACATCAGCCAAACCAGAAGGAGAATTCAGGTGAAACTGTTTGTTGCGCTACCTACTGTGTATATACTAGTTTATACCGGTAGATCGTACCAAAGCTTTGGTACAGTACCAATTTAAATGAACAGAAAAATATTGTTGGAAAAATTTATGCCATCCTAATGAATTTCTAGTTGTTAGTTTGTCTTATTTTGTATTATTTTTTGCTCATTTATATGTAGAACGTTCTGCATACAATTCTGCTAGTGACGATAAGGACAGTGATGATGATGATGATGATGATTGGTCAAAAGGTATATTATATCTAACTGTCTTGCACTCCGATTGGCTAACATGTACCACAAGGTATACTTTTGTCTTAACATTATAAAATGTAGACTGCATTTTAAAATGTCTTCTTAACAAAAATTCAGGCACGCCTTTGCCCTTATCTACGCGGCTTTTACTCACACATTACTAATATAAGTATTTGCCCGTTATGCTAATGGTTTTCGCTCCATTGCAACGCCTTTGTCCAAACGCTAGCTACAGCTAAAGGCCAGAATTGTGTTTCAAATTCTATAAAGACAGGGTAAAATATGTTTGCAATGATTCATTGCTAGCTTAATTTGCTTTGTCATATAAGTAAAACTAAGCATGCCATGTTAAACGTATTTTAAGGTAAAAAAAATCTTGACAAATTATCTTTCTAGTGTCTAGTGATTCTTCTGAGAGCGAAAACGGTCCAGAAAAGGATGGTGAATCGTCGATTGTGAAGGTAGCAAACAAGCTAAGTTCGATCGTAGCTACCACTGATTAGGGCCATGAGAACTGTAATTTTAACCCAGGCATACAACTGCTCTTGATAACCGCACAATAATGAACGCATATATATGATGATAAACTAATTGCCCAAGACTTTCGCATAGGAACAGCATATAGGAGTTTATTAATGCTGAGAAATTTTCATAATACGATTATTACCAATACCCACCCCAATAAACGATTTAAATGTATTGTGTGTGCTTGGTGTTAAAGGCCTGTAGGGGCAAACAAAACAGTTGTAAGAAATCGCATAGTAAACCTTAAGTTTAAATTTGATATCACTTTCATGAAACGCTAATTCGCTGGACATGGCGAACATTTTTTCAAGACAAGTACTGAAACAAAGCCTAATCTTTTAATAGAAAAATCAAAAGAAAAGAAGAAAAATTCAAAAAACTGTGAGGAAAGGTAAATGTGTCGGTCGCTGCAACTTGAAAAATAGTTTCACAAGCAGCAAAACAGTGTATTAACAAATCTAACTTAGATTTTGGTATGTGACATGTGTATTTTTGTACTATAGTTAGTGCGATATCTGCGTTTGAATTTTAATACGCAATTTGAAAACGTGCGAAAATTAAGTAAAAATTGCATGTTAAATAAGAAAGCATTGTCGCACGCAAGTTGTCGATCTTAGTTAAGCAAACGTTTTTTTTTCATTTCTAATGTCTTACAACACCTGAATCAAGCAAAAATAGATTACCTTTTCCTTCTACCAAATATTTCTGTTTGACCTTCATTCAAAACAGAAGAATGTGTGTGATAAAGTATTGGAATGCCGTTATTCACTTTAATATGGCTTTTTCGGCCAATTATCAGACTTTTTGAAAATGCGTATTTAACTTCAAACCGCGATATCTCGGTCAAACCTGGATGAAAATCCTTATACTATATCAAAATTTAAGTTAGACCTTTGCAAATTTAACAAACAGAGTTTCGGTGTAACAACTCTTTCAATTTGGGAGCTGTACTCAATCAAACAGGTCAACTTCTTTTTGCGCCACCCGGTATGTGCGCGTATGTCTTTTCACGACCTTTCCATATCACATGGTTACGACTCAAGAAAAATATCGTTGGGGAAAAATTTAACGTTTCATGCTTTTATACCATCCTAATGAATCTTTAGTTGGTAGTTTGTCTTATATTGTATTGTTTTTTGCTCATTTATATGTAGAACGTTCTGCACACAATTCTGACAGTGAAGATGATGATAATTCGTCAAAAGGTATATTATATCTAACTGCCCTACACTCTAATTGGCTAACATATATATTACCACAAGGTATGTTTTTATCGTAACATCATAAAATGTAGAGTGCATTTTAAAATGTCTTCTGAACACAATACTATAGCTCAATTGATAGCTCAATTTGTAGAGCGGCGGACCGGAATCCCGAAGGTGCGAGTTCAAATCCCGCTCGAGTCAACTTTTACAAGTTGTCTTTCTCTCAGTGTCAGAAATTTAAAAATTTCTGAACACAAACTCAGGCACTTTTTGCACATTATCCACATGTTACGGTCGCCTCCATGGCCAGTTTGATATATGAATACCTGCCATTAATTAACCTGTTTTTTGTTTTCAGCTTCTTCAAGTAAAGATAACACAGACTCGGATGAAAGCGAAGGAAACGAAGATCTTGCGGAAAAAAAGGAAATTCCAACTGGAGGTAGCCTATGTGACCTAGCGCGTGAATAGACTCTTTAATAATGACGTAGTTTGCGGAAACGCAATGTTACACGCAATTTGATTGGCTGGTCAATAACGCGAGCCAATCACATTGTATGTACTATCGCGTCTCTCCACAAACTACGTCATTATTTAAAGAGTGTATTCCTGAACTATTTCAGGTGTACCAGGCCTAATTATACCACTCTCCTTGCTTACCTACTGTCTTTATTCACTCTTCTCATAATTACATACATGAAGTCTGCAGAAATCAATGTTGTATGCCACACATTTCGCCGTACACCTTTAAGTGGTTCTGTTTTAGTTACAGGAAAACACAGTTTTGCCTTACATGCCAAATAATGAAGAAACCAATTTACACGTTTGTCGTAGAAATTTCGTCTAGTTGGCGGCTTAAACGACTGAAGCGATGATTTTTTTAACTGAACATTTCGAAAGCCCTTTTATACAAGATTAAAATATTTTATACAAAGTTTTAATATAAACTTTCATTTAAAATGGTTAACCGACTACAACGATGTAGAAATTCAGACATTATACATCTATTGTTCATGGTATTTCTTTTCTTACTTTTAGTATATGTTGTTTCCACGTCATCAAAAGACGACGATTCCAGAAAATATGACAAACTCAATGCATGTTATTATTGCGAAAAAGAGTACCTAAAGATTGGTCGCCACCTACAACAAGTACATGACGACTGCACTGAGGTTATGAAGGCACTAAGTTTCCCAGCCAAAAGTAAAGAACGTGCCAAGGAACTGGACAGAATAAGGCTAATGGGAAACTTTGTGCATAACAACAAAGTGCTAGAAGCGAACAAAGGCGAACTTAAAGTCGTCCGTCGACCAAACATCGGACATAAAGGAAACCCCTTCGATTACCTACCATGTTTATACTGCCATGACTTCTTCGAGCAGAAGGAACTGTACAAACATGTAAACACCTGCCTGTTTAACGACGGAGAAAAAGATATTCACCCAAGACGAGTTCGGTACACGTGTAGTATGCTACTGGCCCCTAACAAATCAACATTAAGCGATCACAAGGCATTGTCGAAACTCGTTCTGCCGCGCATGAAATCTGACAGGATTGGCTTGGTAGCGAGCAGTGACGAGGTTATCCTGCAATATGGGTCTAAACTGCTGGCGAAACATGGAGAGAATAAAGCAAACTATGTTTCGCAGCACATGCGCGAATTGGCGCGACTAGTTATCAACGGGAGGAAGATTGCCCAGATGCCATCACTAACAGTTAAAGATTTTATTACCCCAGAACGCTTTGACGTTATCATCGAAGCGACCAAAATGGCTAGTGGATTCCAGGAGGGTGCCGAGCATCTTCGTGAGTACAAGTCGCCGTCCACCGCACTGAAGCTTGGGCACGCCCTTAAAAAAAGGCGGCGTATATAATAAGAGGAAAGGCAATTCGTTGCCGGGATTCAGTGGTCCAAAGGGATGTTGACGACTTTCTGAAACTGCATGAACAGGAGTGGTCGGACCAAATTTCGTCAAAGGCTCTAAACTCGTCAGCCTTAAGGAAGCACAACAAGCCGGAATGCCTCCCAGTGACGGAAGATCTGCTGAAGCTCAGGGATTTCCAAATAACAAAAACCGAGGAGCTTCGCGAACGCCTTGAGTTGTTCCCATATCCCGAGGTCTGGCGCGAGTTAGCAACAGTTTGCTTAACTTGTGTCATCGTTTTTAACAAAAGAAGGTCTGGTGAAGCTTCACGGTTGCGGGTCGACGCATTTAACTCAAGGCCAGACTGGAATAGCTACCAGAATGATGAGATAACGAGTTCGTTGTCAGCACAGGAGAAAGAGCTTTGTAAAAGGTATTGTACTACATATGCTAAAGTGGCCAACGCCTGTATATCCTACATGTCTATGTATATCCTGTATATCCTACATGTCAGTTCTAGAGGGGAAGACGAAAGTGTGGTAACTTGCCGAAGGTGTGTGGTATGTGAAATGTGGCTGACGTTTCGCGCGAACGCCAGTCAGCTGTACTCGCTTTGATGAAGGCCTTTTGCATGAAATGCCAGCTTGTATTTCAATTTGCACAGTAGATTGAGCGTGACTGTAGTAGGACAGATAGATTACGACAATATTACAATTTTCTGATGGTATGTCTGGTCACTCCTTCAACAAAGCTGAAGATAAAATTTCATCTTTTTCAACCATAGTTGTTAAAACTGAAGAAAAATATGTTGGCAACTGCCAAGAGTCCACAAGAACTTTTAACATGTCCAACATTCAAAAATGTGTTTACTAGACCTAGACGGACAAAATGAAGGCCAAATGGAATTGTCACAATATACCATAAGTATTTCCTTCCTATCTGCCTGACTACTGGGGGGTATTGACAAGCGAATTTAGAAATTCAATTGTAATTTTGGTGCACTGATTTCAAAAATCTTAATCCTACGCTGCCGATCAGAAAAGTATAGTGAGGTATGGCCATCGTTTCTGGTGGTGTTGGTTTTGATGCAGTAAATAGCCTCATTTTACACAATTGGCAATTTACCACATTTTGTCCCTTGCTATAGGTAGCAGCACCACGTTTTAGATTTGACATCTGTTCTAGTTTCTTTCACGGTAGTTGCAAGAATAAATTTAACACTAGAGGTCCTTCAGTTGGAACAACCAGTAATTCTAGCTTCCTTTTCGACACAATGGTAACACCAGCGTTTTTTCTCAAGGTTTGATCTTGTCGAAATTTTGGGAAAAAGAAACAGAAAGGTGCCAATTATACTCACCCCAGAAGTGAAGAAGGCCATTGTCGTTTTAAACAGCACCAGGACCAAGGCAAATGTGCATGAAAGCAATCCGTATGTTTTTGCTATAAACAATGGATCATCGCAGCAAAATATTAGAGGAAACGATGTGCTAAACAAAGTGACGGCAGCTATTGATTTAAAGAAGCCAAAGCAGATTTCTTCAACGGCTTTGAGAAAATACGTTGCTACGGTATCGCAGATAATCGATATGAACGAGTCTGAGTTGGGTTGGCTCGCACGGCACTTAGGTCATGACATCTCTGTGCATAAAGAATTTTATCGCCTTCAGCACAGCACGATTGAGATGGCGTTGGTTGGTAATCTCCTACTGGCTGTAGACGAGGGTAAAGCTGGGAAGTTTAAAGGCCGCTCTATTCGTGACATTAACATCAACGGTAAGGTGACCTTTTGGAGCATGTCTAGTCCGTCATGTAAACAAATGCTTTGTCGTCCTCATGCACTGCTATATTTATAAAATACGGTACAATATTGATACATTGTACACATGCGCAGAACTGATTACTGGCTGGACATACCCTTTTATAAGTGTCAATGACATGAAATGACTAGTTCTGCTCTCTCTTCTAAGCGAGAGAACTAGTATGGCAATGCTGACTCTACGGAGTCGTTCTTAAGAAACATTCCCCAATAATTTGTAAACTAGTGATATTTTGGGGAATACAGAATAATTTACGCTAGCTCGGTTGGTTACCAAAAAATTAGCGTAACCACATCAATTAACGCATTAATTAATTTTCAGACATTGAAATAACTATCGAAGGCGCGCTATGCTAATATACAGACTTTGATATTTGGCAGAAGAACCGAAACGAATTTTTCGTGCTTTAGACATTTTAACATCTTCCGTACCTTGCCCGAAAGTGTTTGAAAAATAGGACAGAAGGTAGAAACAGCCCCTGCCTAGGTTCGCCACATATTGAGATGAAACGAAAGCACGCCTAAAGCATATGACCGTCATTTTGGTTGTACAAAACATTACACAGCAGCTTGAAGATATTGATTTTATTTTCTCGTGTTAAAAACAATATTACACTCACTCGCTACGCTTGTTCGTGAAATATTGTTTTCACCACTCGAAAATACAATCAATATCTTCGCGTCGCTGTGTAATATCCTATATATATATATATATATATATATAGTAACCTCAAGGTCGTGAGTTCGAATCTCGCCGCGGCGGGTCAGTTTTACTGCCCGTTCGCTCTGGTAGCATCACACTCCAGAACATCGTTCTACATATCTATAACGGAGTGTACAACAATAACATTCACATAAACGGATAAGAACTAGTAAGTTCGAGCTGTGTCGAAGCAGACGAGTATGTCTGTGACGCTCATGCATATACACTAGTTACCAGAAGAGATTCAACCTGACCGTGTAGCTCAGTCGGTAGAGCTGAGACTAGTAACCTCAAGGTCGTGAGTTCGAATCTCGCCGCGGCGGGTCAGTTTTACTGCCCGTTCGCTCTGGTATAGCATCACACTCCAGAACATCGTTA
>JAOTOK010027415.1:1778-23297 GCA_025770025.1 Virgularia gustaviana
ATTTTAGAAGTGTGCCATCAACCATCTTCACTGATATATATATAAAGAGGACCACTGAATGTACCGGCCACGTGTCATTCGGATTTTGAGTGGCAAGTAAACTTTAATTCGTGGGATAGTGGGGAAAGTATCTCGACGCATCTCATCTCGAATATATGTGACAAATATTTTTCCCACTATCTCACCAATAAACAAATTGACGGCCGAAATATGTACCACTCGAAATTCGGGTGACGCGTGGCCAGCCGAAGCAAGGATTATTTTTTGTTCTAGCGACATAGGAGCGGCCGGAGCATAAACCCTGGCTCCGGCGAGGTTGAGACAGCTTGGGGGCAATTAACCAATGGAAAGTTTAGCAACTTTACAACATAGTCAGCAATTATGCATATAGCAAGTGCGCTTTTTGGCCGAATGATACGACCATGATAGGTGGTCGTCATATATAAAGTGAAATGTGGACATTACTAACCTCACCTCACTTTTCCTGAGAATAAAATTCAACTCTGATTTGGTTGTGGGTCCCAGGAAAATGGACTTTTTCAAATTATTGCTGACGTTAACTTTAAACCACAGCTTCAGTTAAAGAAAATTTCAATCCCATGTCTCCGTTGCCGTCGTTTGGCAGAACCGACTAAAGTAAGGTTGTGTATCCCGGATATTTCGTTAGTGATCTTCGTATCATTAGGTATACCTCTATCCCTATATAAACTATTTGGTATTGTATGACTTGTATGTGTATCCCTCACTTTATGGACCGTTATACAGTATCTAAAAACACGACTAAGGGTTTTAGTCAAATATCAGTAAAACCTGCGAGGTGTCACTTTAAACAAAACATCTTAATCAATTATTCAATGATTAACGAAGAAATTTCCAAAATCAACCTTGTAAATATATAAAACCGTTAAATGCAAAGGTTACTAAGGAAAAGTTAAAATTTATTTAAGATAGAAGATGAAATTTCATCACAAAATCTCGCCGGGACGCTGCACTGAGTAAATTTGCTTTATTTTTCTTCATGCCAAGTACCGCCAGCTAATGATTATTATTAATAATCTGCATTTTAGAAAATTTAAGACAAGGAAGGAATAATAACCAAAGTAAATAATATATTGTACTTACTTTCTATCATATCTGAATAATATGTGAATGGTCGCCTAAAATTCCCTGCACTTCATTTAACCGTATCAAGTCATGATCATATAATGTCTATAATCATGACAAAATATTTTAGGACTGATTTTCTGGCAGAAAGACACCAGCTGCTCTTTTCTGCTATTTGATAAATTTGAGCTACTTATATTAAGATATTTACGATGCATAGTAGGAAACTATTCTCTTTTCAGTTTTTCGATAAATCTTCATCTCCGATAGCCCAATCGTCACCCAATAACTAATGGGTAATTATTATTGCAAAAAGAAAGGGGAGAAATATAGCTATACAATCAATAGAAACGACAGAGCCGTTTCAGGGAAAGGAAGGGAAGAATGGAGGAGAGAAGAACATATTGTATCGAAACCTAACATTCGAGTATATTATGTTTCATAATAGTTGGACTTTTATCCCAGTTCTACATCAATATAACGGATTAAAATTAAATTCTAGCCCTAACATTGACACAGCAAATTTTGAACGCCAGATTAATTTTAGGTTTATCAAATAGGTGGTTTGTGATTTGACCTTCAGTATCATATTAAAATTACCGTGCACCTGTGGTGCTTTACTTTTCATAAGATCGTGAACTAGACTGACACAGATTGACACAGATTACACAGGAAGCTTTTTCTATTTCTCTTCCAAATTCTCTAGTTTTCAGTCTCGACTCTTTGTCTCCCCAAGCTTGCCTCTCTCTCAAAGACAACCGACTCTTGACACCTTGTAACATAGGTTGACGCCACATGGGCAAGAGAAAAGGTCATTAGATTGTTACGAGTCTATTTTAAGAAACAGTCATTCACGCGATAATTCGAAAGTTTACTCAGCAACAATACACAATTTTGTGTTGCTCCGGCGCACATATTTTCTGATAATCTGTCCTAGATTTTTAAAATAATATTTAAAGTTCTCAGTTCGTCGCAATTAAGCGTTGAACTTTGGCATGTGCTAATAATTGAACGCAGCAATTTGATTTTCCGCGCGTTTCGATCACAGTTCGGCTTTGCGCCGCTCAGGAATCTCAGAACTAGCTTCCCGGTCAAGCTTGTACACACGTACAACACATTGCGGCGTTTTACCTCGTACACAAGTAACACAACTACTTCTTAGTCAATTCTTTGGCTACTCATGTTATACACAGTCAAGTTTTAATCCGTGTACCTTAATTCTTTGCAATAAACACACACATCCGGCCCAAATTTATTTCTCTTTTAATCTTAAAAGTAATATGAGACATCAAAGGGCGCCGACCAAACACGCCCCGAATTGCCAAAGCGGCGTTTTGAAATAAAATCTTTTCGACAAACGAGGTTTAAAACATTCTCCTTTTATTTATTACATGTTTTATTTAAGTTGTTCCCTTCGCAAGGTGGATGGATTATTTTTCATTGCATGATCAGGGTATATGTGTTGCGGTGCTGGCAAGACGCGACTTGGTGCAAATATTAGCAAATATTTGTAAGTTCTCGAGTAGCTTGCCTTTGAAGTGTGGAAGGGTGAAGTGGAATGCGGCCGAGAGAACTCGCTTTTGTAATTGGCGGGACTGCTCGCCTCAAGTGCTTTAGCAAAACCACGCAAACAATATTTCAGGAAGCGAAACTATTCGCATTCAAATAACCATTACATCCTCTGGTCTTGTTCCATTATAATGGAGTTAAAACCGCAAGAAGGTTCTTGCCTTTGTTAGATTCTGAACAACCTGCCTTGTAACTCTCTCCTCTAGCTCAATATAAACAGATCGTATAAAATATCTTGAGTAGTCAGTAGCTCGTATCACCCTCTGGTAATGTTGGACCAAACGCAGTCATTTTTAGCTGAGTTCTGTTCGATTGGCGCACGATAACCCGCCGATCAGAGGCGCTTTACGCGGGTGTTATTGACGGGTGGCCGACTTCAAATATGCTCAATTTTATTTTATGTATTTAATTATGGTAACATGTCAGCGAAAAGTGGACGATAGCGCGATTCCGCTCAGATTTACATGTTGTCGTGGTCCGTAAAGGTAGCGCGCTTATTCGGGTACAGTGGTATGATTACCCGCACGTCACTAATGACCACCTGTGTTGTTTTATGATTGGTTTGTTGTCATTAATCAGGTGATTGTAATCTGTCAATCAAATTGTGCGGCCCCCTTTGATCTTACGTGGCGGTGCTTCAAAGCGAGTCGGTGAGTCGCAATAACATAGTAAAGAGAGGGGGACAAGCATTTCGTCGACAGTGAAGCTCCTTGCGACAGTTTTCTTGTATTCGTTCGTTCCCAAGAGGCGCAATGCCTCAAATGCGCAACACGACGGCGGAGGATAACGCCGCCGACGACGAAGTGAAGGAGTATAAACAACATGAAGATGAGAACGCCGTCAACGAGACAAATGTCGATCTAGTGAATGATCTGAAAAGCGACCTCATTAAAAAAGATGCTGAGAGAATCGAGGTATGGTGAGCACAACAGTTCTTTTTAGAAATACGACATTACTTCAATCGAATATCCTATAGAATAGTCAACGATTGGTATTGCCATGTCAGTCGTAGCCTATCTTGAGCAAAGTTGTATTCGGCTTTATTTGCAGCAAGCGATTGTATCGGCAAACTCGCGACTTCAAAGGAGATCTCAGATCCTGGTGAAAGAACCCGATGTATTCATAGACGCTATTATCCTAGCTCGAGTTCTTTCGGAAGGATTGGAAGCGGTTATTTACCTAGCAATAAACAATCTCTTGCTGCTTCAATCATATTTGGCCTTGTGTTAGTGTAGCCACCAAACTGTCGACGTTCAGCGGCTCGCTCGTTCATTTTATATCAAATGCGAGAGCTGTGTTTGTGATTTTCTGTTTAATTCAACCAGCGGTGTTCTAAAAGGCACAAGAGGTCGAAGGTTGGGCCCCCTTGCGCGGCTTTTCAACAATACTTAGTTTTGTCGGCAACCGTTCACTATACAAAGTGAGCTAGCTACATGTGCGTTGACTGTCTCAGTGTCTGTCCAGTCTAGCCTCACATTGCAACCATCATTTCACCAAAATATTTCTGTATTTTCCCCGATATCCCTACACTACTCTCTGACCGGTATATGCATCACATTTTGCCAAGGTTTCTTGTCATTTTGTTGTGTTCACTCGCGCCATAGTTCTTGCTTCAGCACATTATGTCTGGCGACTATTTGCCCTCAACCTTTCATCGCTTCTGCCGTATTGCCAGCAATTGAAGAATGTGCAATCTCGTTTTGAAAGCGCGGGAGACAATACAAATATATTGCCGTCGCCTCTTTTATCTGCCTACTCCTAAATGCAAACTCTCATGCGTATCAAACTCCTTCCATACCCCGGAGGCTTGTTAATATACAAGGATACGCTCGATCATCGTTGAAGGAGAGATAGATTATAGAATAGTTTAGCTAGGGATTCTTCGAGACGCAACTCATCAACTTCATGTTTTGTATAATCCTAACCGGCCAAACCTCCGCCATAAAATCAGTGTTTTGGTGTGTTTTATCGACACAAGAGTAAATTATCAGTATTGTTTTGGTGTTGTAGGGGTTTTCGTAGGAGTTTTACTGATAGGTCAATTACATTGTCAGCTAGAAATTTAATTGATCAGCGCGTCCAAAAAAGTATGAAGTTGATACTATACTCAAAGGCTGTTCCTGTCTAAACAATGGTTTTGGTACGCTTTATATTTGTTTCAGTTGTTAAGGTTTCCAAAGATCTAGGCGATCATTATGTGTCTAACTATTCACGTGAATATCGACTACGACCTTGTCGTTACCATGTGTGGCTAATTATAATTTGCTTAATATATTATATCGAGTCATGGAACACTGAAAGAATGCGTGGCTTCCTATCAAACGGTTGTGTCTACATTCACTCAAAACATTGTCTATAACGAACTGACAGTGGCCCGGTGCTTTATAGTCCATTTTCTTCGTTGTGCTTCAAACATTGGTTGTAGAAGCTTACGTTTACTTTGTTGCCTGCACCGTTAAATTCTACAACAGTAATAAATAAAGTTCTATTGATAGCTATTTCTGTCCTAGTCAGCGGCGGTAGTAATCACGTAAGAAATAGTATAAAAGGCATATTGACACAGTTGTCACAGCTAGAATACTGTGGGTAGTTTGTAGGAATAATTTGTTTCTTTATCAAATATTCATTAACTCTTTTGTAGTCTTGTAGGTTGCTTCATCATTATACATGCTATTCAGACTGTGTCTTCAGCTCGTATTTTCCCCTCACCAGGCAACAAACAGTATATACTTATACATTGCTTCTTTTGAGCTTTTCGTGTCTTAATCAATTTTCATAACTAAAAAGGTAAAAAAGTATAAGACTTCATAACATATTACCAAATCAACCAATAAAAGTATTGTCAGTCGTGTATTTTGAATGAACTTGGCTGAAGCAGCAAAAGGATGCTTGATCAATCTAGAGAGCCACTGCTAATTTTTCAAGTGAATGAAGTGGCTTATCGCTCTAGGTTTGAATTGACCAATGAAAATTGGGTGACAAAGTGTTGATTGACATTAAAATAAGAAAAAGCAGGATGAAAGCCAAGCTTTAGGACTTAGTAAAGCAGTAGATAGTCAGGTCATTGTGCTAGATCAATGACAATGCTTTGCCTTCGTCAATATAAAATATCTAATGATTGAACATGTTGTTGGTAAATCCAGTTTTATTTGAGGTAATTAGAAATTCTAATAGGTAATTATTATTTCTAATTATATAATGTTATCATTTGCAGTATATTACTGCCTGTAGTGCAACAGTTTTAAACCATCCATTGCTATGATTTAATAAAATAACCATCTAACAGTATAATGATCAATCATAGACAAAAACAGTTTACCTTAAAACTGGTAACTGGTCTGTCGTTCTTTGTGGTTTATTCACACACATATAAGTATGCTGAAACATGTTTATGTTAAAAATTGTTGTCTTTATTAAATGCAATATTGTTGTTATGCTTTTAAAAACTATGGATGTATATTTAATTAAGGAATATGAGCAGGCAGAGAGAGCATAAAAATGCATCAAGGAAATAGCTTATACCAATTTGAGCATTTACATGTTCTGCTAACTTTTCAATAACCCTATTCAGCAATGCTGTAATGATCTAAAGCTTTCATAACATATGACAATGGATGGTAAGCTATAGAAACGAACATCTATATTTCCCATGTTTATTAGCTGGAGCACCATATGACATAAGGAATGGCATGAGCAATGTTGTAAGCTTGCACAATAAGGTTATTGAGTATGCTTCTCAGCCACCTAACAATGTTCTTTTAACAAACACATGTAATTGTTATAAAGTATCATTTTGTACATAGAATAAACTGTTGCATTGGAGCAGCTACATGTGAGCTCAGTAACACATATATTCACTGTAAGACATAGTGCAATACTGTTACTTTCTGCCACAGAGAGAAAGTTGACTGTAAAAGTTGACTTAATGGGTTTAAAATCATACCTTGAAGGCCTGTCAAGTCAATTGGGAATAGATAGAATAAGTTTTTATCGACATTAAGTGCACAAGATATTTCCATGGCAACTGAGCTTAGTCCACAGTGATAGATGTGTGTGTTAAACAGGATCCGTTATTTCCCTGACCAACTTGGAATACTTGGCACCAAACTCATCAACAAGACAGGTGTCATACTAGATTTTATAATGTATAAGATAACTAAGTTTTGCTATGAATTTTTTAGCTTTTGAAGATGTGGTGTGAGAATAATTCACAGCTTATATAACTAAGATACTTATTTTGATCTTTATCATTCTCTGCTAACTGAATTATAAATAATGCTTGTTAAGGATAGTTACAGTATGCTGAACTTTAATGACATTGTGACAGACAAAAGTTGCAAGCCAGCAGTTTAGATTGTGAAATTTGTATATTATTTCAAGTCAATTGGTATTTTTTGAAACATTGATAAATCAACATAGGGATGGACTTACTTAAGTGCAATTTAATGCTATGTGGGATATACTGGCGAACAAGGCATAAACGTACCCTGCTGTACACTATATTGAACCACCATGATATACATGTCTGTATAATCTTGTGCACAGGCAACACATGTTTTTGTTTTTTGTCTGTCAAATTGTCCCAGTTGTTGCCCTTCCCAGTTGATACCCCCCCCTAGCAAGAGAATATTGAAACAATAACAGGGCAATGGGGAGGGACTCCAGCAAAGGGCACTTAACAGTTTTCATGGCTGAGTGACATATGACATCAGTTGCCATATTGTCAACTTCCAAGACTTGTAGTGTGCTTACACCATTCCGCATACCAAAGCTCTTATAAAGCTGGACAATTAATGGTGCATGAAGTAAAGGTTGGTGGTTGCCTCTCATGCCCCATTCTTCAGTAGCATCCTTGCTCCAACTGTCTCCCTGTTGTAGCAGTTGTAGGGAGTATTTTGAAGGTCTCAGGACTTTAGATGGAATGCTACTTCACATACCTCACTGTGCTTTATTGCGTTATGGTCAAATAAATGCACAGCACACATGTCAGTATTTTATACAGCAACTAGATCTGGAATTAGCTCAAACTAAACTTCAGTAACATCCATAGCACACATTCCAACAAAAAACCTTTAATAAAGTAACAGAATTTATATTTTATTTTCAGGCAAAAAGGGACAACAGGCCTGTTTTCCCGCACTTTGGGGCAATTACCAGCCCTCACCAAACTGAGATTTTCCGCCCAATGATCCCAGGCCCACCAGGTGCCTTTCCACGTCAAGATAGTCCATATGGACGTATATGGTAAGTTTTGTTATTGATATCAAAACCTCAGCTAGGTTTTGCAAAACATCAGCTAGCAAAATATAATTTACCTATGTACCTTAATATCTTCTAATCACCCAGTGTGTAATGCTGGTATTAATGAATGGTCTTTGATTGTAGGCACCCAAACAGGCAACATGTGGTGTATGGTAGTCCCCAGTACTCACCTCATTATCCTAATGCAATACCTGTCAACAGTGCTGACAGTTCTATCCGTCGTCAGCCAGGAAACATCACAGACGACCAACGTTGTGGACACCTGGTTGCACCACCAATGAATACATCTGTTATTTGCCATACATCATTATCTGGACTACCTAACAGGTAACTCTAGTGCTGAGTAACATAATTGTACACTGAACGAATTCTGCATTATATTTATAATAATTACATAGATATATTTTTTCCAGTATAATACTGTGATGAGTACCATAGCATAAGAGAAATCACAATATTTAATAATAAAAAAGGTTCTAACGTTTTGTTGTTAATGCAACATCTTCAGGGGAATAATAATGTGTTATATTAGTATAGGTAATAGTAATGGTTTTGAGTGCAATTTGGATAAACACATGCATGAGTGAGTGAGTCCGAAAATGATGAGTGCCATTTGAGGTCTTTGAAAAACTCATGATCAGATGTGAGAAACACTTTACGGCTATGATTAACAAGGAATTAGTGTGGAAATAATCTATGCCTTGTTAGTAGTCAATTACTAGCAGATATTTACTATCATATAATAGCATACATTGTCCTCTCCTTCAACAACATCATATTTGAAGATTGAAGTCCTCTACTTAAACAATTGCTTATTCACATGCATTTAATTCATATAGCACGGCCAGGTAACAAAATATAATAGTAACTGTGATTGTGTGCTTAGCTCATTGTCATTCTGGATCATGAAATCGATTTAGAGCGGTATTCTCAATCATCTTACACCAAT
This sequence comes from Virgularia gustaviana, assembly GCA_025770025.1. Taxonomy (NCBI): domain Eukaryota; kingdom Metazoa; phylum Cnidaria; class Anthozoa; order Scleralcyonacea; family Virgulariidae; genus Virgularia; species Virgularia gustaviana. The sequence goes on from JAOTOK010027415.1 coordinate 10,663, forward strand.
CATATCCATCCTATGTCCATGGAAACTTATGACTGTTTGTTCTTGCCTTGATTTCATACCTCAAAATGATAGTGAGCCCAGACACATGACTCCACTCTGCGCCAGGTTGAATGAGAATAATACGCTATTGATATATAGAGGGCGTGTGCGAGCTAGATTGGAGAAATCTCTGACTGTGATATGTGAAGAAGTCCTTCAACACATTCAATGTGAAACAGCAAGATCTTATATAACCGTGTTATATTTGCGTTGTTTGTTTACAGTCCAGCTAACCATGGGAACATGTCAGGATCACACGAAAATGGACAAGAGAAGAAGGTACATGTGAAGAAACCTCTAAATGCGTTCATGTTATACATGAAGGAGATGCGTAGCAAAGTCATATCGGAATGTACGTTAAAAGAAAGTGCTGCCATTAACCAGATCCTGGGTAAAAGGGTAAGTCACGTCGTGCTCCTAGCTCACCAACTACAGCAGCAGCAGCACAGTATAGCATCACCATCGAGTTTTGAACGCCCTTGGTTCAACTCCGTGACTTCAGATGTAACTTATAGCCTATCCATAAGAGTTCTTGAGGTCACTTTACTAACGACATAAATTTCAACACTCTTTTTTATGCATTGTAAAACTTTAACCTTTACTAGTTTAATTTAAGCCTTGTTGGCCTCGTTTGCATGACTACAATTTAAAAGAATTTTTACTTCATAGCGAGGCCAACCAGACTTTTAAAGATGTGCATAAGAGAATATTCAATGTCGTAGCCATTATGAAAATCGCCTGTGCCTAACTCACTTTCATTTTTTTGCGTTTGGCTTTTAGTGAAACTATCGAATAATAAAAAGTTCTTACTTCCCACGTTCGCATTTAAGGACGGGAGACGCCTAGACGGGCGACCCTATTAATGTGTAATCTCCCCAGAATGTGCCTGAAACCACACCATATACTGATTGTTAAGTCAGGGAATTTGAGAAATACAAAAGTTGCTAAGAGTTCCGAGGTCGTGACTCGTGATTGATGTTGCTTGCACCTGTTTCACGCTTCCTGAACCTGAGTTTGTTGCTGTTAACAGGTTGTAGACGACATGAGCGGTTGTAACATGCATCACGACCTCGCAACTTAACTTTTATTTCGTGATGCAGGTTTTTGTTTCTCGCATACAGTTCAGCCAACGACGTACGATTCACGAAATGCTGTCTTCTCTGACATCTTCCAAGGCAAACTCAACTCAATCGTTCACTCATTGTTTACTGTAAAACCGAGGATAAAATATGGTTCTTAGAGATTCATTGAAAACGAAAACATCACATTGACGCACATGCATACATTGTCCCTCTTTTTTGAGTAATATTCAAGGGATAAATAAGAAGACGTAAAACAGAACCGGTCGTTGAAACTCCAAAAAGCACAATTAGCAATTCTTACGACGTACTATTACCCAGGTTTTTCTGCTTGTATATCTTATTAACATGGTATCTTCCTTATTTGGTTGGTTTTTACGAAGTATACGAAGAACAAACGTGATTCGTATTTGCGATGTATTTTTGGTTATACCAATGGGATACAATTGAACGTTTAGTGATGTTCGGTCTAGATTGATTGTGCATACAGAACGAAGTTGTTTTGATAATTTTTTCCTGGGGAGAAGTTTTTATTCATGAACTATAAAACCGAGTGTGTATGGTGGGAGCGTCTCTTCTGGTAATAGGGAGTCGACTGCTAAAAGGTCGTTTGACAATCCTGTTGATTCTGTGCATTATGTTTCTAGTGGCACCAACTCGACCGCGCTGAACAAGCAAAGTACTACGACCAAGCTCGAAGGGAACGTGCTATACACATGCAAATGTACCCCGGATGGAGCGCCCGCGAAAACTATGCACAACAAGGAAAGAAAAAGAAAAGAAAACGAGACAAATCTCAGGGAGATTCGTCAGGTAATAATATGAAATGCTATTAACAAGAACTCTTCTGGAGTGAGATTACATTTGCCTTTAGGGCCGGACAGTTCTCACGAGACCACTACAAAAACAAACCTGCACTCTTCTTACGACCTGGCACGCTTCTTGCTTTTTTTCTAATCACACTTAACTAACTCCCACATCTATAATTATAAGATCAGTAACCAATAACTAATAATACTGAAACTTCCTAGATTTGCTTCAATGTACCTAACAACACAATAGTATACGAAAACGAGAAATGAAACTCTGAACCACTGAAATGATATCACTGCCTGCCTCGATTTCATACTATTATTGTCTTGCTTCCATGTGCATTTAAGCTAATTCGAAAAGTGTCTATTAGACAACACGACCTGAGGCGACTCTTTATGATAATTGTGTAAAACCATTTACCTGAGGAAATTCTAGGGCTAGAATGACACTTATTCGTTCAACAAACTAACAGTTGCAGTAGCTGTTAGAGTTGCGTTCGTACGCCATACGATTAGTTTGGTTGATTTTTGGTTTCAACACACGTTTAAATCGTGATGTGTAACGTCCCTTACAGCTTTAGCTAGTGATAACCGATATCGGTTCAATCAATTCACATTAATTATTTATTTTCCAGAGGCAAACAATCCAAAAAAATGTCGAGCTCGTTACGGATTAGACAGACAACATGAATGGTGTAAACCTTGCCGGTAAGGCTTAAGACGTTCATATTGTAAAGCGCTTAGATCTATGTGTTATAGGCGCTATATAAACTTGTAATAATAATAATAATAATGAAATAATATGAAAACAGAAGTAGTAATATATTGCTTCCCACAATTATGCTTGGTACTCAACACTAAAGTAACGTTGCATTTTACATATAAGCACGATTAAATTTCAGAATCGATTTTCAGATATTCTTTTAACCAATGTCCCTGAACTCTGTCAATGTTTGCCTTCTAGGAGAAAAAAGAAATGTATAAGGTTCGTAGCTGGTAACGCGAATCCCCAAGAGATCGGTGAAGGCGAGGAAGTGGGCGCGATTACAGGGACTGGTGCTGAGAGTACTACGTCGAGCGCCGTGAACTTGGCCGGTGTGGACCTTATTAAATCAGAACCACTTTCGTAAAACTGTCGAGTATAAGCCGATAATAACTCGACGTTTGTCTGCATACAGGCAAGCCTGCTGGATCGTTTGGCACGTACCAAGCTATCTCAAGACTACTGATGTTTATCAGTAATCGTGCCCGTGGGCGCGCATTGAGGGCACACTTACGCATGCGCGAAAATCCCCCTTGATGTTTTAACCAATGACATGTTCCTTGTACATTTTGCGACCATTTTATCGGATCATCATTTCAGTTGTGCATAGACAACTTGAACATAGTTTTACAATAGGTATAGGTGTGGTACAATCTTATCTAGATGACCAGAAACCATTTCTTTGTCAGTCCGTAGATTAAACGTAGTTCCATATAACGTAGCTCTACATGATCAAATTACATTTACGATTTTGGATCTACATATAAACTAGGTTTTATATTTGATAATTTTTCACCTTAAAGGTCATTGGACATGTATATTACATCCTCGTCTCAAATGAAAGAACCCGATAAACTATTTAATACAAATACAGATTGCTTGTATTCCTTTTAGTTGTCGGGGTATTTCACTTCAAAGTTGGTAAAATTACATATTAACCTCCGCCATCTTAGGTCGTAATTAGCTACGGCTTTGTTGACGCCACAACCAGGGTAACGTTGTAGAAGTAGTTCCTGTGTTACTGTGCCAAGAGGAAGATGTGTGCAACTAATGTCTGACAAACAACAAATGGTCAACTAACAGAACATGGTATTTAAACTTCTCATCTTAATGTGGTTTTCAAGCTAAAAAATATCGCATGACCCTGGTTGTGTCGTCACCCTACCCCGTAAAATCCAAGATGGCGGTCTCTATCCAACATTATACCAACTTTGATGTGACATATATTTAAAGCTAAGAGAAATACAATAAACTCTGTAAAATAAGGTTTTAACCACCTCTGCAAGTTCTTTAATTTGAGATAGACAACGAAAATATTTCCAATATCCTTTAACTCACATGAATCATTATTGTTATTTTTCTCGCCTTAAGGCCAAAACACACCGGACGAAATTTTAGTCGGAATATCTCGCAAACTGCCTAAAATATAAAAAAGATGTAAACTGATATTTCACATTATTTTAAGAGTTCTTTCATATCCCCTATCGTTTCCTGTCGCCTTTGAAGTACGTGAACAATGTACACACTACGATTTGTTGGACTAATCTCTGGTTTCAACACATTTTAACACAGCACTGCATTACCAATACGAAAAAAGAGCCCACGTTGCTTGCCGCTGACCTATACCAAGGTCATTATTTATGGAGGCAGTTTGAATAAGAATTTTACATGCCTGTTGACCAGAGAAGGCCCGATTAATCGTAGTAAACAGATTAATGATGAAACATAGTGTCAGTAGAGTTACGATCCTCCTAGATGCTGGTGAACTCGTTATTTTTGGTTTAGGGTGGCATTAGACGGCAGCAAGAGACCTGCTTTATCAATATGTAAATATTGAATATGTATATAGAAATATATATTTTAAGTAAATGAAATATGCCGATATATAGTCGACTATAAAAATACTAAAATCTAAATCAAAATACGATTTTGTTTTTTTGTTTTTTGCTTGATTATTTTTAGAGCTTGCATGCAGGACATCAGAAAATTGTGTTCTTTAAAAAATGGAATGGTCCTTATGTATGGTTTACCTGAGGCAATTGTGTATTTTACTCTGCCTAACGCAAGGCGATTTTTCTCGTCAAGGGCCATGAAAAGGTTAATGACCTTTGGATAGCGCTAGAGCGTCTGCATTGCCGCCACCGGCGTAAATGGTGCCACGTACCCAGGTCTCTCTTCGGGCGGACAGGGTTTTTTAGAAGCATCGACCATGCATAAACCTTTTTCTCATTTTTAAATCCCGCAACGTTTGCTCAGCTTATTTTATTTCTTTCATGGAATTATTTCTTTTCGTTCTTGGCGAACGTTGTACACTGATAAAGAAAGCGTAGGCTTCAAATTAGTAAAAATTATTACAGTTGTCCTGCCGATCGATTGCATTGTGGAAGGCAAACATATTGGCATATAAGTAGCTTTTTTGACATGAAGATCTTCAGTGGCCTAGCGGACTGATGAATAAGAGTGTGGGACGTAAGGTATAGGTTCAATTCCTCAATCGGACAAGTTCTTCTATCTTCAAGTTTTTACTAATTTACCTTCACCAAGACCTATAATGGCAAAGTAGCAAACCTTTTAATGGGGGTTTTAGTGGCGCAGTGGTGTAAGTGTCAGTAATGTACGTGGTTCAATGTGTGTTCGATTCCCACGCGCGGCAGAACTTCTCATTAGATTTTCCCTCCTTCCCAAGTTATGTTATATTCTCCAAGGTGGTCCCGAGGTACTCACGTCCCAACTAAAATTATGATTTTCCCTCTTTCCCAGGTTATGTATTCTCCAAAGTGGTCCCGAGGTACTCACGTCCCAACTAGAATTATGATTTTCCCTCCTTATCTAAGTTCTCCAATGTGATCTTCAAGTACTCACGCTTCAACTAGAATTACGTGAAAATAAACATTTACTAACAAAACAAATTTTGTTGCGGTTGCAGTTCGCGGTTTGCTATAGACCCTAAATAGTGAGGTGTGCGAGTCGATAAAACATGCCGCAACAATTTATTTATACGCCGATCACACCTTGGTAATACTTCACTAAGAGTAACAGGTGCGGTCACTAAGGATTCCACAAGAAGGTAGCAACAGACGTAACCGCAAAAATATGATGACGTTGAGGACATTACTAGGCCAAACACAGACAAATGATTCTGTTAGAGTCTGTCTGACACCAGATTTATTTATTTATTTATTTATTTATATCAACTTTATTAGGGCCAGTTTGTACAGACAAATCGTAAATTTGATATAAATGGCCATTTTTCGACCAAAAGTAAAGCCTATAGGCTTACTAAAATGGCAAAATGACTATATTTCAACCAAAAGTGAAGGCTTACTAAAATAGCAAAAAATGGCCATTTTACGAACAAAACCAAAGGCTATAGCCTTACCAAAATGACCCAAAATGCCCATTTTTCAACAAAAAGCAAAGGTTATATACCCTTACCAAAATGGACTATAATGGCCATTTTTCGACCAAAGGTGAGGTGATAGTAACATTCGAGGAGCACTAACCCACTCTTTTTCATTATATGTCAAATTATTTTCTTGGGCGACCTACCAGGTAACCCAAGACAATAATATGTAATTGAACAGTAACCCAAGACATTATTTTGCGTTTAGTTTACAAAAAAGTGATGAGTGGAAACGACGAGGATACGAGCCAAAAAACTCATTTTTCGACCAAAAGCAAAGGCTCTAGCCTTACCAAAATAGCAAAAATGGCCGTTTTTCGACCAAAACCAAGCCCCACAGCCTTACCAAAATTTGAAAATGCCCATTTTTTACCAAAAGCGAAGGCTATAGCCTTACCAAAATGCTCAAAAATGTCCATTTTTCGACAAAACGCAAAGGCTATAGCCCTACCAAAATGCTCAAAAATGACCATTTTTTCGACAAAAAGCAAAGGCTATAGCCTTATAGGCAGGGCGGGTTGTTGCCGTTTTCCTGTCATTGCATGCCCTAACTGGCTTCATTACTTATAAGAGCCAGGGCGGGTTGCTGCCGTTATCCGGTCATACATGCCCTGGATGTAGAGGCTGAAGCCAGCTGCGATATTTGATAGTAATAGTATACCGCGGTGTAGTTGTAAAAATGCGGCAAGTCACAGCGTTTGGCGTTAGACAGCGAAGTGTTAGACAGTAAAATAGTCGTAAAATAGACAGTAGGATTGGGTGAGAAATAAAAATTTAAAAGGTTCGTGGCCAGTGCTTCCCTAAGCTAGCTAGCGTCCTCGAGAACGTCGCACCCTTGGCCGCATTTCGGACCTTCGAGTGCTATCCACGGGACTTAGAGAGTCCAATACCAGAGAGGGAGGGAACAATCGGCCCCAAGACCATAGATGATTGCCCCTTGGTATCGGTCACACCTCCGCCCTTCATCGACCTAGGTTAGGAACAGCTGAATTCTCAAGCCATGTGTTCCAATTGTAGGACATCAATAGTATATACTTTCGCCCACAAAATATACATATACTGAATAGTCCACAATATGATTGTGGGACACCTTTACAGTGCTGCTTAGATAGTGCCGACAATTTCCGCTGACGTGGCTGTCTTCTAAGGCGGATATCTCGAAAAGTATGCAACGGATTGAGATGAACCAAATGAACGAAATAAAGCTAAAGACATGCTCTATTCGAATATAGAAAGATCACACGTACTGCAGACATGCTGAGAGTTTCACAACAAACTCTAAATGAAATAATATGTATAGGTAATAGTATGGTTTCGAGTGCAATTTGGAAAAAAACACATGGACGAGTGAGTCCGAAGGACGAGAAAATTGCACGAGAAACCATACTATTACTTATTAATAATATAGATCTTTGCTAACTCACCTACTCGTTTATATTTTTGCTTCTTACTCGTTGTTTTCGTTGTTTGTGAAAAAAATATTGACACAGCAACACACGCTACACTTAAGAAATTACTATCAAACTGAAGCCATGTAAACGGGCTAACCTTTCACGGAACAAAATATCTTTGAAAACACTAAGATACGAAAATTATACGATTTTTACCAAGATGTTGGTCGATTTTTCCGAAACCAAATTTGCTTGTATTTTCAAATTTTGCTATATTGTTTTAAAGTTTTATTTTAATTCTCCTTTCTAAAATTGCATTGAAGTTTTGTTATTATTCAATATGTAAAACACTACAACCGATTTCTAAATACAGACAAGAAATACAACAGAACTAATATGGATTTCTCTTCAATTTTTGTTAATATTTAATAATGATTTAAAAAGTCACAATCGAGATTTTGTACACGGGCGAATTACTGAACAAATCATACTAAAATGAGCAAACTCCTTCGAACATTTTAAGATTTGCGATTCACATATAGGGTAGAGTGTATATAGGGAAGGTGGTTCATAGTCAATAGAGTAGATGGTCTGGAATCTTCATAACTATTCAACGCGGTGCACCTTCGTCATCACGTGTCTATTGTATTTAGCCGCGGTTAGCCAATGACGACCTCGAACGTGGCTATTGTTCAATCTTACTGGTGAGTGACCAAGGTCGGTTACTTCTATTGGTTGTTTGCGTAAATATACAATGGCACGTGATGTCGAAGGTCCACAAACTTGCATAAACCTGCACAATAACATAGATGAGTTCATTGCTGTGAAGCTCCCAGACCATCTACTCTATTGACTGTGGACAGTGGTACACTGACACGTAAATGCCATTCAGAAAGGAAATAGGGCAAACATGAAAACGAGGCGCTGTGTGGGCAACGATTCGAAAAGCAAATGGTTTTTTTTCACATTTGACCATAGCAAGAGGTATGTGATAATAGTACAGAAGGTGGCATCAATCGCCCTCGAAAGGGGTAACGATTAATTTACTTGGGTTACAAATAAAGATACTTTGATTTATCAACATTTAAGGTCATCTAACTGTCTGTCTACTTTAGCACAGGGTCTAGGTTTGTTCAAATTTTAAGAACCTACATCATGGACGATTGTTTAAAACTGAATGTCTGAAAGTGACTACTGTACATACAGTTCGCAGCACATCTACTGAGCAACGCCGGGCATCCCCCAGAGCCGCATACGTATGGTGCTGTCCTGTCTGCACGTGCAGCGCACATGACTTATCTAGCGGTTTTGCCTTTCGTAGTACTCTGGTACCGTTATCGTTCAAAACAGGCACTGGACGAAGTCGCAAGTAGTCACTTGCTGCAATGGTGTGCATCAGTCATCGGTAACCAAGGCAACTAGTCGGTCTACTATACTTCTATACTAATTACGACATGGAAGAGCACAGGCCGCCAGGACTTCCCATTTGTGTGAGAACTTTGTCCAGCCATTGAAGTGGTCCATTAAGGTGCACCTCAATCCAACATGGCGTACTTGTGATCGTTTGTCTCCGGTACTCTGCTCCCCAACCTTTCACAAAACTCATTCGGATCATGCACATCTGTGTTAAACGATACACGGCTTCGAAGCCCTGATTAACCGACTGCGATAACAACTGCGCAAACTCTTGGTTGTTGAAGATTTTTAAATTACACCCCGGTGGTATCTTGCACACGGTCGACGGATGCCAACCATAACGTCTATTACAATTTGGACTCTGTACAAATATGCTGCTGTCGCTCAAACACTCGGCAAACACTTCTCCTCCGATATAATATAGGCGCACGCCTTTGCCAATGTGTCGTCGTGTCGTCTCCACAGCAGGGTTACGGTTAATATTGGAAAGGATACCCAAACAAAAGCGGTCAGCACTTGACGGGTCAGTAAAACCATCAACTGTGACGCTTGGTGCAGCAGCATTGAAAGGCTCCCCGACGCGATAATTCATTTCATAATATGATATTGCACACCAGTGTTGAGGCTCCTGGTATTGCACAGGGTGAGCTTCTATAAAAGGCAAAACAATATCACATGGTAACTGAACGAGTAGAGACTGGTACATTGGGCTGCATGTCTTGTCAATATATACAAACATGGGAATGCCACAGGGTATTTTGCTAAGAGCCACTTATGTGACGTTACCGGTGTGCACAGGGTAATAATAAGATGTAATATATTAAAACGAATTAAAGACTAGCGCATCCGAAGTACCAATTAAAGTAGCAATGAGTTTGTTCAATAGAAATTAAATATTTGTAGGATGCTACAAGAATGAGAAGAACGAGAAGAACGAGAACGAAAAAAATAACAAGAAGAACGAGATCGAGAAGAAGAACAAGAACGAGATGGAGAACAAGAACGAGAAGGAGAACTAGAACGAGAACACAAACGAGAAGAAGAACGAGAAGAAGAACGAGATCAAGAACAAGAACAAGAACGAGATGGAGAACAAGAACGACAATAAGAACGAGAACAAGAACAAGAACGAGAACAAGAACAAGAACGAGATCAAGAACAAGAGCGAAAAAAAATGGAAACGAGGAGAACAAGGACATGAACGACAAGAAGAACAAGTACAAGAACGAGAACAAAAACGAGAACGAGAAGAACGAGATCAAGAACAAGAACAAGATGGAGACAAGAACGAGATCAAGAACACGAACGAGAGTAAGAACAAGAACGCGATCAAGAACGAAATCAAGAACGAAATCAAGAACGCGATCAAGAACGAGATCAAGAACGAGACAGAGAACAAGAACAAGAATGAGAAGAAGAACAAGAAGAACGACAACAAGAACAAGAACGCGATCAAGAACGCGATCAAGAACGAAATCAAGAACACGAACGAGAGTAAGAATGAGAACAAGAACAAGAACGCGATCAAGAACGCGATCAAGAACGAAATCTAGAACGAAATCAAGAACGCGATCAAGAACGAGATAGAGAACATTACAAGAATGAGAAGAAGAACAAAAACAAAAAAATAAAGAGCAAGAAGAGCGAGAATGAGAACCAGAATGAGGACAAGTAGAAGAACAAAATTGAGAACGCAGAAAGCGAACAACCAGAACGAGAACACGAATGAGAACAAGAACAAAAATAAGACAAAGAACAAGAGCAAGAACTGGAAAAGGAACAGGAATTAGAACAGGAAAAGAAGCATAAACATAAACAAAAAGGAGAACAAGAAAAAAAATGAGACAAAGAACAAGAACAAGAACAGGAAAAGAAACAGGAACATGAACAGGAACAAGAACAAAAAAATGAGAACAAGAGGAGAACAAATATTGTGTCTAATTTTATTTCTGATGTAATTATTAGGATGCAAATATATACAAAATCCAGCTTACCAACGCCCATGTTTGGCTCAGGAGATAACTGACCAGATTCTGAAAAAATCATTAAAAGATGTTTTATCAGCAATTGGCTCAGTGATTGAGTTCTGTTCTCATCACAAACTGCATTTTTTGGCTTTCAAGGTATGGTAGGGAAAAGAAGTCAAGTCCACATTGCACATTGATTCTGCTCATAACAAGAGAGACTACAAGATTTAAACATGCTCAAATTCTGCTCTTTTAATTTTTTTTAAATTGAAACTGTAGTTTATATCCATTTCAGAGAACAACAAATCAGAATAGTGTTTCTTATCCTTTTGATAATTCATATTTAGGAAACTTGCAGGACAAAATGTAAGCAATGCCTTTGTTTACATCGCAGACTTGACCTCCACTGTAATTTATTATTCTTCCTGTTGGTACAGTACCATTACCATTGTGGTTAGAGAGTGTATAAATACCTTGAGCCATTCCTGCATTACTGGAAATTTCTGACATACCATCATCTGACATGTAATTTTGTCCAACAGATACATCTGAAAAGTATTTTTAATAATCACTAATTACTGTACAATTTAGTCATCTAGAATAATACTTGGTTGGCTAGAGTTATCTGAAGCTTAACAGTCATCACAGTAAGTCTCTGTATGGTAGATTACCTAGTTATATGCAGGTTTACTGAGGGTGTAAGGCTATCACAGGTTGCAAGGTTATCAGCTGGTTTACAAATTACTTGATTCTTTGAATAGGTTTATCGATTAGACATAATTAAAGTGTATCAGGTTATCTGTACAAAGTACTAAAGGTCCTTATTAAGCAATGCACATGACCAATGTGGGATGCATGCCATGGAAAAAATAATATTTACTTCACAATGTTATAGCAGGCTTCTCGTTCTGTTAAGCAGCACATGTAGTATATCTAATCACCTCTCTTCATTAGTTTTACAGGCAGTGAACCTAGGAAATTGGCTGCGATGACTTTTGCGGTTTTGCAAAACATTATGCCAACCACTTGTATTACCAGAAGAAATGGTGAGAAATGATTTCTTGTGCAATGTGCACAACAAGTTAATATTTCATTATTTTTGATAGAAATCAGACAAAATGAACAAATATTGTATTTTTTTACTAACCTGAATAAGCTGGTGACATTTGTGGTACAGGTTCTGATGTTGGGAATTCTGCATTTACTGGGTTAATGAATTCCTCTGGCAGTTTAGGTAATGTAGTTGGATGGGACTCAATTGGGTGAATAGGAACCAAGACTGGGGCTAAAGCTATACAAAAGAGAACAAGTTATAATAAAACTCTATAACATTCACTTAAATTAATATAAATTTAATAACTCAGATACAAAGAACAAATAATAAAACTACAAAATTCAATCCATATCAATGAAAGAGACCATGCCCAAATTCCAAAATTTTTCCTGCAGGACATACTTCTGACCCATTTAAAAACCAATTTAATTTTTGCCCCCCCCCCAAATTGTCATTCTGGCCAAGTCCTGGGCCCCTGGCTCAGATGATTATTTTCTAATAATCGGCCGATTACTTATTACGATTATCGGGATATTAATCGGCATAACAGATTAATCGGCTCATCTCTAATAATTTATATATATTCAATAACTACAAAATTAAATGTGTTACTTTGTCCAAAACTGTTTTGCTGTATTTTGTTGTTGTTGTTGTTGTTGTTGTTGTTGTTGTTGTTGTTGTTGTTGTTGTTGTTGTTGTTGTTGTTGTTGT
>JAOTOK010027416.1:0-11849 GCA_025770025.1 Virgularia gustaviana
CGTTGCCGTTGTTGAATCTTAAACGCCGAGAAATTCGCGCCGCAACGACGTCCTCACCCCAGTCTATTCCACGGTTCCGCGTTGGCGTTGCCGTTCGCGTTGCGCGATCTTAAAGTCCCTATTATTGTTTAATGTGCATGCAAAAAGTGTTCATCGTAAAAAAAGTTAAGAATTAGGACAGTTAATTATACCTATATAGCTTGGGAGTATTATTTCTTCCAAAATTTTCCAAAATTATTAATAACTCTTTTAATGAAATAAAACAGTGATTTTTTAGCTCCAAACCTTTAGCATCACGTGTGGTTATGGCTGAACTTGAGTAAATGATAATTAACCATCAAGAACCCGCGCACGATTCAAAAGCATCTCACTTATTTTTAACGAATCATATTTCGATGTCGCATCCGACATTAACTGCTATAACGAAAAATAGTTACCTTTTTGTCCATATATCAGCCCAGTCGAGGAAATTGCTTTTTGTTAAAAGATTCAGTATACAAGGTACTCCGCCACACTTCAAAAAGGACAGCTAAAAAGAAAAGTTCAATACTTTAGCAAAAGTAGTATTGTTATTTGGTGAGTTGGGAAAAACTAAACTGAATTACCTATACATATTTGTAAACTAAAAGCGTGTTTTATGCATATTACTTGCAAGCTCCATCACCTCAGTAAGTAAATACCCCCGTGTGTGACACGCGCTTAATTAAGGCAATTGCATGTGTCAGTTCTTTAGGGTGTGTTCTGGAGGGTAATACGGCATGTACTCCTGCTCGCAGAGTCTCCTAATAGTGCTTTAGCTGTAGTGTCTAATAAACAGGACAGCGATTTTTTCCATGAATTTCACGTGTTACGCATGCGTAATATGTTTAAACCTACTTAAACACACATTACTTCAATCGCAAATGCGAGACTATTTGTAACAAATATCTGCAATAAGCAACCTGAAAATCTGGAGCTTTCTCACGAAGAAGCTGTCCGGCTGGCATCAATAATGAATACAATATCTAGAGAAGAGAGAAAGCATGTGTTATACAGTATATTACGATACATGTGCATTTGTTATAGTAATAATATTGGACTCGGAGTTTGGTTTAGGCTTAGAGTAGAAAAGCTTTGATTTATTGAAGATTTAGGAAAGCTCATTAAAAGGTATTTGTGCTAACTTTTATAGATAATTAAAACAATACCTCAAGGTTATAGACAGTATGAGCAGCTGATCGAGAATTAAAACATGTTTGTAGCAAATCTGGTTTTGTTTCTTTCTCTGCTTTGTAACCACACATCTTGCGCATATGATCTGCTAGAGCTGAATCTGGAGAAAACATAACATAAAATCGCATTAGGAGTTCGGACTATATACATGTTGCACTTCCAATGCATGACCACACAAAAATAACCCATCTGTCTAACTGTTCTGTCTTCTGTCTAAAAAACAACTAACAGAGGCGGAAAACGGAAAGTTCTCAGTCACAAGAGGTAAAGGCCATAAACCGGACGAATACTTTAGACTTTCTTGATCTTTCGCCAACAGAGCATAACAGTATCTTCGAATTATAGCAAAGGATATTTATAAACTAATGGCTGGAAAGCTTACTTCTAAATAGGGACTTCACAAAGGCTTACGGCAACATACGCAACTGATCAGATGATCACAACGACGGGCATTCGCAATTTACCTGTGGGAATTAAACGTAGTAAACTCCAGACTTCTTCTCGCAACTCTGGCACATTAAAAGCTACACCAAAATCAGCAAGGCGAAGAAAATACTGAACGTACTTTGTTCTGTTTGCAATAATCTACAAAGAAACAATTTTAGAAACTAATCTTATTTTAAGCACTACCCAGTCAAAGGTTTGAAGTGATTAACGTTTTAGAAGGCCATTTCAACGTCATTGAAAATTTTGACTTTTTAAAGAGATGTTGCAAGTGTCTTCCAAATCGAACCCTACTTAATTTACTTTACTTGATGTTAGATTATTTAGTTTTTATTACTCGCTATGAATAATTGACAGTGTTATACACTTTACTATCCCCAAGAGGTATTTTTGGGGGAAAACGTCTCTTAACAAGTAAGAATATCCTAAACGGTACCGAGTCCGACTATTGGCCGTTGAGCTGCATAATAATTCTCAATTTGTCGCAACAGTACGAAGTAGGACATACATACATGAAAATAATAAAGAGAAACCAACATGGAAAGTGAGGCGTACAGTGTTATATTCACTCGTTGTTTGTATTGTTTACTGAACTCGCTCGTTCCTCGCTTGTTTATAACAAAATACAGACAACTCGTGAATATAATAACACTGTACTCCTCACTTTCCATGAAGTATTCCATATGTCCGCCATATTGGATATTCAAGGGTATGCAGAAACATCAAAACAGACCAGGTGGCCTTCATGTAGGGGTGCTTAAACAGATTTAACCCTAGTTGTGACGTCACACAATGAGCTACAATGATCCAAGACGGCGGTAGCACATGGTACTTTGTATGAAAATATCTCATTATATCTTTTGAAAAATCACTCTAACAAGACAAAAAAACTTTTGTCGCCAATTCCCTTTAAAAATTAGGAAATATAAATTAACTGTGAAACATACCACTCCTGGCAGACATCTTTCTGTTTCAATATTTGGTCCATCCAAGGCTGTTGGAGGAGAATTGGAGGAATCTGAAGAAGAGTCTGGTGACGAGGGCATCGAGGTATTCACGTGACCAATTTTTGCAGTTATCATCTGAAGTACATAGTGATAAAAAACAAAAGTGACAATAATGAGAACAGTAATCGTGCTACGTTTAAGTAAGGATGCTACTTTATCCTTTATCGACCATAGTGGCACCATTGCATTTCACTCAGCTTAACGCCACACGATTTTACTCTCTTTATCAGCGGAAAAGTACCACGTGGTTCACCCTTTATTACATTTATCTGTATAATCCTGGTTATATTTAATTTATTTATTTATTTAATTTGAATAGGAATCCTAGCAATCTGATTGGTTTGTAGATATTCGATGAGCAATGGGTCCGTCAACTATACTTCAACCAACTTGGCCAGGAAACAAAGATTGCACAACTTTCGTATGTTAATTATGTGCATATATGCGGCTTTTGCGCATGGTTACCTTACGAAAATTGAGCAACTGTGCTTCCTGTTTGCCCAAGTTTGCTCATGAATCATAGGTGAATTTGTCGATCCAATTCTTA
Organism: Virgularia gustaviana; assembly: GCA_025770025.1. NCBI lineage: Eukaryota > Metazoa > Cnidaria > Anthozoa > Scleralcyonacea > Virgulariidae > Virgularia > Virgularia gustaviana. Next base: position 3,211 of record JAOTOK010027416.1, read on the forward strand.
TCAAATATCTATGATTGGTTCACGGGAGCGAGATTGCAGGATTAATCGGAAACTTTTTCGTGCAACCAATCAGATTAGATTATGTATCCAAGTAAAATAACATAGTCTTACCACACGGTCCGGAAAATTACATTTTCCGATTAGTCTTTTATCGTCGACCGGAGCTAACAACTCCCCACCGACGTACAGATCCACTTTGGATATCTGAGGCGAAATATGCCGCATTCTAAGGAAAGAGAACAGGCCATTGAGTGTCTATAGTAAAGTAAGTTGGAACTCGTGTGTAGGATTAGAATATAAGGAGTTAAGAGCTGTAAGGGAATTAAGTAGTAAAAAACGGAAAGATAAAAGAAACACCGACCCATACAGAGGGATGATTGACTTTTACCGACTTGTCTGATTTGCCTCAGGCTCAGAGCGACCAACTAACCGAGGGGCGTTGGGATAATTAGATTGCTGTTTTTGCAATGTATTGTAACGCTATGATTCGACTAAAACGAAAAACGTCCTAACTGGCTGTCTTACAATTCTATTCGGGAAGACTGACCCGTTTACAGACCTGCGTACATTACGCATATTATATGTAAACAAAAAAGTCGTAGTTTAATTGTGACAGCATACCTTTGCAAGATATGTCTGCGGACAGTTGCTATCGTTTCATTCAGGTGAGACCACAGTTCAAAATCTTCTGTCTGTCTTCCTTGAGACGCGGTTCTTACGATTAACGTCATGTGTTTGCCGTAATAGGCTCTGTAACGACAAGAAAAAGTAAATATACTATTAATAACTTATCAAACAAAAAACCCCGAGTAGTTAGCACCCTTGAATTCATAACCGTATTCCTTCGAGCAAAACGGCACAAGAGAACGCTACTTTACAGAATTGTTTTCTTAGGTGAGAATTGTATTAAACCATAAATATTCATATTATAATATATAAATACAATTTATTCATAATATATAAAAATTGTATTAGTTGTAAGTAGGCGATTATATCTTTGAATATAGGTAACATAACCTGCCCATCAGGCCATGTTAGGGACGGCGTTAGTGATCCTGGAGGTGGGTGGACACGACCGGAAAATAATTTTATAATAAAAACCAAGGTATAATTAAAGCTTGCTACACAATGCAAGCAACAATATTGTGAGCTGAACAGGTGCAAGTATTATTTAATTTTAATTAAGTAATTAAACATACGGTTTACCTTGGTCTACTGGTAAATTATTTTAAATAAAGGACTTAGTGTACAAGCATGCAGGTGTGTTATCTCGAATTTTAGACATGAATACGACTACGTGTACAGGTGAACTACTCGCACACCTTAACCGCACTCGGGGTATCTTAAGGTGTCTATTATCTCAAGAACGAGGCAAGAAGTGACAATTTTTAATTTGCTTCTGACCTTTGCAAGAACAATTTAAAAGGATTTGATATCAACTATACCAGAATACTACGAAAGCACAGTATACACAAACCTGCCATGTGGTAAATACAACCTCTCTTCACCGTAATCGTCATCACATTCAGCAATATACTCCCTTAAGACAGTTAAACACCGTACGATACGTAAGGCTGCCTCCCGTGTGATTGTCGCCGTACTGGAACTGTTCTTTGACGTCTTTTTCTCGTTGAACTCTTTCTGCAGAACTTCGAACGAAGGCAGCAAATGATGCATGCATTTACGGATGATTTTTTCATGAATTTCCACCTATCGCAAGTTAACACAAAAAATCACATAGAGATAAGCAAAAAAGGCTGCAGTTGGATATAGACATTAAAGGGCTGTGAAATTAGTTTTGATATGTCAGAACTGAAATGATTTTTTCTGAAATGATTTTGTGATTTATTGAACAGTTTTGTTTACATTCATTATTTTTGAGACATTTTAGCTTCACACACCATAATAAGCTGATACAGAAAGCTATTTACATATCTTTGTCACTGGATGAAATTCCTGCTAACATTGCTGTTCTATATTAGAACCATCCTCAGAGAAAGTAACTTTCTAATATAGGATCGAAACATTGCTGTTCTGCTAATGGAACAAACAATATTTTTTGAGGTCGGTCAAATTGACAATCACAGACTGACGAAAGCCTCTAGATACCATGCAACTCTAAATGCATGAATACTTGACGTATATAATTAGCATACACGTTTAATTATACTAGGTATAGTTAAGAATAAGTAAAGGAAAACTGTAAAATAACGTACATAGCCATTTTAGGAGATACTTTTACTATGTGTTTATTATAGACAGTCAAGTACAATTTTCTTCCATCCAGGTCCGTAAGAGGAACGATAAATCATAAATGCGGGTATATTTTGTTTAAGAGACGAAGGAAATATTCCGCTTTTTAAAGAAATAAGTTATGTATAACGTTAATATATATTGGTCCACATAACGTCATGTTCACATCATCACTATGGCAATGATAAATATACCGCCAATAATAAACTTTTCTGCGCCTGCGCAGTATTGCTGGATCGTCACTTTGATAGGAGTTGCTAAACGTGGACGTTGCATGAAATTACACAAATATTATATTGGTAAACACCGGTATACCAAAATGACATTGTCATGTATACATTTGTTAATCATTGTAGCTACTTAATAGCTGAAATATCAAAATACCAAAAAAAACGCATGTACGTTACAAAACAAATATAAAAGTAGATCTTGCAGAATAATTAAAGCGTCGTTACACACCAAAACAATGAGTTGGATGATGCCTTACATGATGTGGAGAGAACATCGAAATAATCTCTTATTTTTACCTGGTTGGCCCGTAATCTCGGTCCAAGGTTCGTGTAGCTTTGTTTTAGTAAGTTAACGGCCCTGCCAACTATCGTTTCGGACCCTCGAAGTGCGATCTAAAATGCAATACACAAAGGATGAAAGAAACTGTATTGATTATATAAGTTCAACTAGACAGCCTATTGCCAAATTACTGGGGTACATAACTTAATCTTATTGGTTGGCACGAAAAAGTTCCCGATTAATCCTGCAACCCCACCCCCGTGAGCCAATCATCAATCATAGATATTTGCTAAGAAATGGATCGACAACTTCAGCTATGATTCATGAGCAAACTTCGCTGATCAGAAAGCACAGTTGCTCAATAAGGTAACCAAGCGCAAAAACCGCATATGCATACAATTACTATACGAAAGTTGTGCAATCTTTGTTTCCTGCCTATTGCCAAAACTAAACTAACTGGTTGCAAAACATGTGTATAGTGGCATATGCGCGAGAACAAAGCTCATGCTGTCAGTCGTCCTACTATATACATCCTTCTCTATATGCTATTGTCCTGCATGGTAAGGAGTTGTTACGATGTTGACATAGGATTTAACACAACAGTTCGTTATTGTCTGAACGTATTTTATTGTCAAAACATATGGGAATACGTACCTCCCACAAGTAGTCGATACCAATTAACTCCAAATCATCCATGACATAAGAACGCCGCTTTATGACAAACTTCCCTTCTTTCACATTCACTTTTTGAAAAAATCTCTCAAAACACCTGAAAAGGTTAGTTGGCAAAAAATATTAAGAATATACCAATATGTTCAATTATACCATTCACTAATCTTTGACATTATTGATGGGACCTCATAGATATTCCCATGTCCCTTCCTCTTCCACCTCTATACAATGTTGGACACAATTGTAAGGCACATTCTAATGGTCAGTGCAATACTTCTTTCCATTTTATCAAATCGATCCAGACAAAAAATTATAACTTTTTTTAAAGTCGGTACTCTTCACAAAAACTTTACTCGGTCTAAAATGCGAAAATCTCTTACAAAATGATTGTTCAAATTTCTTTGTGAATAAAAATCACTTGGCTAGATAAACCGCTCTAGTTTCAATAATTGGTTGCATAGTGCACAATTGCGTTAGCAAAGACCAACTTACTCCATGCCATTTTCTGTTAAGCAACTTTGCTCCAGATGCAAGACATTTTCTTCAAAAAATTCACGACTTATTTCTGGATCCAAATCTTGCTCTTCACCCATGAGCTAAACGGAAAAGTCACATTTATCAATGGAAGTAGTCATCGCGGTTATTATAATTATAACGAATTATTGTGCGTGTTTTTGTGGCATACGGAAGTATCAAAGGTCGAGGTTAGTGTTAGCACAACATCCGAAATTCAATATACTGCAGATTGTTTTGTACTATATTCCAAAGGGAAAAAAACAGCCAATATTGTTATATAGGTATATATTTTTATACCTGGTAGTATAAGGTGATATAAAGTTCACTGTTTTTTCGGCGAAAAATACTCCTTAAAAAATCTTAAAAACTGTACTATTCTACAATGTATAATAATATTTTTAATTACCTTAGAAAACCACTTAAAACAAGCTTCTCTATCGCTTTCAAAAATCGGACATTCTGCTAGAGATTCCCAAATCTATCAACAACAATAACAAGTTTTGAAGTTTTGGGTAAAAGTCAACATAATATAGTGTATTGAAAGTGATATTGCTCACCATTTTGGCTTGAGGACCACACAACCACAGTTGACCATCCTTCAACAGAAATCTGAAAATAGTTGAAAAGCATGCGTGAAAACTTCTACAAAATCTACATAGTTCAGTCATCAATTTTGTTGATTCCAGCAGCAAACATCTATAATATCGGTACGAGGTACATATAGTAAAATAAAAGATCATAAAACAATAATAAAGAATGTTACCTTAGAAAACTTAATCGTTTCTGCACTTGTTGTACATGTGAGTATCTTCCATCGGGCTGTAAATCATTGGGATCGGTCGTCTTGTCTAGAAAACATATGATTATCTAACATGGCTGTAATAACCGTAACAGTTCAACAACAAGCAACGTCAATGTTTATTGGAACATTGTCGAAAAACATGGTGATTCCTGGCCTAAAAACTAGTTAATCGAAACTACTTGATTCGATTATGCATTAAACTGAGAACAGAATCGCAAGGAATTTGTGCATTGTACGCACTTTAAAGTTGACCACAAACATGGACGCCGTGAAAAATTGGTGGTTTATTGGCTAGGTATAGTGGCTCTACTGGTGGTTTTGACTAGATAATTGCCAGTCAACCAATCAAATTGCTAATATCTATAACCGCTTTATAATGTGTGGTTCACCTAGTCATTTTCAGATTTTACACAACTCCGAAACAATATTTTTAATATTTAATGTATGCATTATTTTGGTACTCTTTGCTTGTGATACAGTATATTAAATCAGTTTCATTTGGTAATTTCGTGTGACCTATAATTAGTCACTTTACAACTACTGCATATATTATGAATTTGTAGGGGTGATAAATTATCTCACTCGAGCTAAGAAAATGAAAAAAGATCACCATACCCAATCCCATTCGTTTAACTTTGGCCATGTAGTTTTTCAAGTTAGTCGCCATTACTGGTACAAGCTGGTGTTGATTTTGTAAGTCAGTGATCACTTCATGTCGGTAATACACATGAGGGTTTCTTTGAGTATGTGAGTAATTTTGAGGAGCCTTCAAATACAACGTATAAGCAATTAACTTACGTATTCTTGCAAAAATAATCCATATAACGTAATAGAAGGAAAATCCTTCATTATACATGGCGTGCAACGCATTTGCGGTGTTAAAAAATGTCACCAATAGACCTTTTCAAAAATGACGTCAAGTGAGGAAAACGTGATGTTACACGCAATTTGATTGCCTTGCGTTTTTGTAGAACCAATCACCTTGCGTGCAGTAACATCACGTTTCCCCCAATTCACGTCATTATTAAAAAGGTCTATTGAAATTATTTTTCGACAGACAGGACACGAAAAGACACGACAGGACACGAATGGAGACAAAAATCTGCAGATTTGGGAATCTAAAGCCAAGATTCTCTCACCTCGTAAAAAAGACAGCAAATTTCTCGGATTTGTTTGATTGCGGGCAACACCCAGGTATCATTTCGTAGTTCTTCAACACACTTTGTGATCCACTGTGTCTTTTGAGAGTCACGATCCTGTAGAAATAATAACAACTATGTATTTAACGAGGTAGGCAATTGAGGTTGATATCGAAAATTACATGCAGATATTTAGCTAATTATTAGGTGTGATTTCATAACTCAAAAGTATTTCATTTGCAAAACAAGCATATTCCAGATAATAGCGCTGACACAAAACATAAAATTAGCAGCGTTTTTTTTCTAAAATTGCATAAAGAAGAACACAGCAGTCTTCCTCGCAGCTGCTCTTATACAGTCGCCCCGCCACGATCAACCTCGTTCCCAGGCTTTCCGCTCTACGCTCCTAAAAACTCGCTGCGAGTTTTAGGAGCGTAGAGCGGAAAGCCTTGGAACGAGGTTGCGCCACGAGACGGTTGCAATGAAGACTACACACTAGCTTCAATCCAAACATTTATAAATGACATTGGCATTTCATGTATTAAAATGAAATACCTGTGAACAACTGTAGTCCAGTATTTTAATATGTGCGTTTAACGCTTGGTCCATGATATCTGTAGGAACATCCTCCTTGTGTGCAAGATTCCACAGTAAGCCAAGAACCTAAAGTGAAGAAAAATTATCACATAAAAACTACGTAAAATTGAGTCAGTGTAATTATATTATTTTGTTAATTTTGTGAATATGTTTGTCCGACTTTATCATAAATAGGGATGAATAGACACTAAAAAATTGTCATAATTGTCTTAATAATGATAGAGACTAATTACCTTGTGGGCCATTACTCCTTCTTTATCGTCTTCAGCCAACCTTCGAATCAGCTCCAACAGTTTTTCTCGTTGTTTTTTCGAAGCATTTGTCCAACTTTCCTAAATTAAAATAGCATTTTCTATATCTTGATGTGGTTTGTTCGAACTAATTATAACTAAACCCCTACAGGTTACATTCTATTTACACGGTACTGTCGGTACAATCTGTCATAACTTATTGGCAATTTTTATTGAAACATTTCGTATCGTGTGTTACCCTTCAACCATATTGACATTTTGGGGTAAATAATGTAGTCGCGTAATTTGACCACACGACTTGTTTATAACAATATTTCAAGAAAACAAATCACAAGAGTTTTATAAAGTAAGTGAAGCTAGCTAATCAACCTGAAAACACTCAAATAAATGATCAAGCTGTTCAGCGGAGAAATCCCACGCAAGTTTGGCAAGAAGGTCGTGGATGTTTTTCACGATTACATCGTGTTTGCCAGCCTAAAGAAAATTAAAGTACAATATTTACTAACAAATTGTATACTGTAGGCTGTACGAATTCCAAAATTTCATATCAGCATACTCAAATCTCTTTAAGATGCTGTTTATATGCTATTATAGAAGTCTGTTTTTTGGCTATCGACATGCCTAATATGTATACTTGATATATATAGGCACGTAAAGCAGTTATTATGACTTCGCATTTGTGGCAAATTAGTCTTCAGACAGGGGGTATTATTTTATAAATAACTTTAAATTGTAGAATTGTGGAGTATCCGAGGATGAAATTATATATATGATGGTGGTTTGGAGCATCAGTCCCAAGAATAAAATTTCGATTTCACAATTTTCTCAAACTTCTAGCAGATATAGTGTGACAGCCTATTCCGGATCGACCTTTTGTAAACTCTACATGGTATCGATGACTTGATAGCTGGGATAAGTGAACTATAATTAAGTAGCGTATATTATACTTCATGCTCTATAATTAAAAAAAATACATTATTAGATTCCACAGACCTGTGCACTCCAAATACTGTCAAGATCTTGTAAAGTAAGAGCCTTTTCTTTTATGACAAATCGAATAATTTTCTCCAGCTTCTCAACATACTGCAAGAGCAAAAAAAATATTATATTCGATGTTTTTAGAATTTTACGTGGGCCAGCCTAGAAGAGGGTAATTCCTTATAATATTTTCTTAAATTGGTGTCATCTTTGACCAATAAACACTAACCTGAGGTTGGTGAAGATTGTCTTTTAAAACTATCGATAACACATCGTTTTCGTGTATCCACTCCTATAGAAAATCAATTCATGCGTTAGTGACAATGAAAATCAATAACTATGCTTGGGACAACCTATTTCGAAAGTCACTCCGGAGGAAATCAGTAACATGTCCGTTGTTTTAAATCTGATGTAATTTCAACATAGTTTAATGTTCACAGCGCTCTATAAACTGAGATAGAGAGACTAGTTTACAGTTGCATTTCCCGCAACTTGCTCCTGGTTTGGACTTTAAATTGTGTATTATACACGTACAAGTTCCTTTAACTACCACCATATATAGCTAAATAAAATGTATGATATCTTATATCATGTATTGTTTTAAAGTCATCTACAACATAAACCGCAATTTTACAACAGTCATGTCTTTATTGGATCTAAAACATTCGCATTTCATCTCGTTTTTTTTAAATCTGATCTATGATATAATATGCATAATGAGCCCGTGAACCGAAAACCTAGAATGAAAACGCGGGAAAAGTGAGGGGCTTTGTCTGACCAGCCTCGTTTTCATGCTAATTTTTTTGGTTCGCGGGCTCATTATGCATAGGATGTATAGTATAAGCACAGAATAATAACTATACAGAAGGTCATCTCCAGTGCATTTCGCGTAAGCGTGATTCGTCATCCAGCCAGTGCAGG
>JAOTOK010027427.1:0-11841 GCA_025770025.1 Virgularia gustaviana
GGACTGGACTGGACTGGACTGGACTGGACTGGACTGGACTGGACTGGACTGGACTGGACTGGGCTGGGCTGGGCTGGGCTGGGCTGGGCTGGGACCGTATACAAGACAGAGCCGCACAATATTGGTCTCTTGGACCGAAATGGACTTGACTGAACAAAATGAGAAACAATGAAATATTTTTAAAGATGCAATACCTCACTCAACATCTCACTGATTATATTGCTACTGTATCTCATCTGGTGGAATAACCCTCTAAAATATCAACAATCAAATACAAGTTAATACTGTAAATCAAAATGTAGTCGGATCGACTATTGGAATATAGTCAGGCTTTATACAGCGAATCAGTATAACAGTATGTAGCTACATATATGAGAAAACACGTTAGTATGACCTGCAGTATATCAAGCAGTAATCGTTAGAAAAAAATTATATGTAAATCATATTTAAATAACGGACTTTTAATATTACAGTTATGGCCGTTTTCCAATTCAGCCGCGTATCGTAGCGAAACGTACAGTATTTCATTGTTTCATGAGCACCAGAGCATGACTAATGACTTTCACACAAAAGAAATCTCTACGGTGCGGTACGATACGGCTGAAGTGGAAAACGGGCTTTATGTACAGTAATAATTCCTTTCAGCGAATGCCATTGACGCATATTATAGTGTAAACAATGCAACGACTACTCGAATAACTCGGTTATTGTAGTATGCCGATGAAAAGACTGATTCAAATATTGGTGAGAAGGCGTTAAAGATAGTTTATCTCATTAGTGAAATTCATTAATAATTAATGAGTCTAACTGTATATTATTATCTGTAATTCTCCATAAAGGTCTTGTGAAAATTATTAATTCAAATATTAGCTTTGATAAAACTAATGAATTAGTACTCACAGTGCAGGATAAAGAGGTGCATCCACGTCAGAATTCATCAAACTTTCCAGGTTTAAGTTCAGGAAGTGCCGCCGGATGGAACAATGTTCTCCAAAAAGCCTTGATTGTTCCACGCTCATTTCCACAAGGTTAATCACCGTAGTAGGAAATCGGCTCGTCAAAACTCCTTTGGGAGGAAGTTCGTAGGATCCATCGTCTTTCTAAGTATAGAAATTAAAAGCCCTTGTCAACATTTATAAGATAAGCCTTTTCTACCAGTTGCATGATGTCATGTATACGAGCTGACATGCTCAACGTTTTTCCAACCGACTAGTCACGCTCTTAACTTAATAAACGTTTGTCAACACTGTGACTTTTCAGTTTTCAGCAATATAGAAGTATAGTGTTTTTGCGTGATTGATACAACTCGCAGATACAACATCTTAACCTAAACCTTAAGCCCGTTTTCCACTTCAGCCATACCATACCATACCATACCATACCATACCATACCATACCATACCATACCATACCGTAGCGATTTCTTTTGTGTGGAAGTCATTGGTCTTGCTCTCTGGTGCTCATGAAACAATATGAAATATGGTACGTTTCGCTACGATACGGCTGAAGTGGAAAACGGCGTTTAACCATCACCCTAATCCTTATAAATTCGTTACATTCACTGGTGATCTTATTAAAAAGACAGTTGCATGTTTGAGCAATTTTAATACCATCATCGAACCCCGACCACTATATATAAGTTGCCTTCTAACATTACACGATAATCGTAAATTGAGGTTTTGGAGAAGTTGGTCCAGCAATATATACTTAGCCCAAGATAACATATGATATGCAAATGTACAACAAGTACCATTAAAATTCCTTGGAGATAAATATCTGATTCGTATTCAGGCAACTTGTCGTCCTTTGCATAAAGCGATTGGCGTCTCTCGTCCGGCGACAAGAACAAGGCCAGGGTGTTTATCATCTGTTAAGAAATATACACTTAAACAATCAATTAATTACACTGAACGTTGTACACAACACCATCATACTATACTCAATAGGTTGTTTGCAATAGGATTTAATTCAGCGCACATGAAGGGCATTTATTAACAAAAGAACCATTACAATATCATTATTTTGCCCGTTATTTGCCTTTGAGATTGGTACTAAAATCACACTGTTATACATTTACACATCCTGGTGCATCAAGTTAGTTTCATCATGATCATAATTACCAAATTTATTGATACGGTGCTCTTCCCGACGACAACTGTGCTTCCCAATGTCGATAAATGCGATGTGATCGACCTACAAAAGTACAAAAATTAGGTCTGTATACTTCACCATGTGCTTTCGTTTACCTGTATGTGTACATTGCGAAATATGGCTATTTTTACTTACTGCACTTTTGTCTCTCTCACTTAAGTGTTAGCGAGTGTTAAGTAAATCCTGTTTAGACTGATGTGAACACTGGTTACATTACTACGTCAATTAATGTTGTTACGCCTAGAATATTAGAATGGAAATCTAAACCTTTGACATGGAACATTTTGAAACGATGTTTTAACTTTTAACATCTTCACGATGACGACATTACTTTAGATAACATGCAAATATTCCATAAATGTCCGGGTTCTAATCGTACAGTTTTATCACTGTAAACTACACTGATCTACTATCTATCTACCCTGTCATAAACTGCACAACCTACACGTAAAACAACAAAATTTTTATAGCCAAACGATCTTCTGCCTTTTTCTTGCTTCCTTATTTGCTGTCTCTACTATATTTTGCATACTTTTCCAGGAATTCAAGAGAAAAACAAGATTCCTGTCCGGGTGCAAATACGCTATTCCAAACCTGTAAAAAAGACAATAGAAAACAGTGAATATGCATGTAGTCAGTTAACGATTTCTTTAAGAGTTGCAGTTAGAATTAGGCAGGGTCTGTAGAATTACTGACACTGACAGTTTGTGATGAAATTTGAAAAATCTTTATTGTGGCATTTTTTCTATTCGGCAAATCCACACCAAAGATTTTTTTATTAATGTCCCATGATTCAATGACTCATTCATAAAAGAAGATTTTGATGAAGAAAACAAGTACGAAATGCTAATGACGCGTGCTCGTGTGCGCTTGCGCATGCGCTCAGGGAAGAATATCTCCCACAACTGTTGGTATGATGTAAATATGCATGCACACCATATAAACATAATTAATGGCAATTTAACATAGGTGTCCGTAACGTTCACAAAACGTTATAAGTCGAATAATTATCTGACAATAGTATAGGTAAAAGGAAAAATCTTGCTATAAGTTTTGCTATATAGTTGTATATTTAGTAAATAGTTTACTATATATACAACTAACAGTTATATTATGGGTACTTACAGATAGATCACTTGGTACACCATTAACTTGCAGTAAAGACATTGTATTTACAAAATTAGGTAAAAGTTGCGAAAAATTGGAAATTGAAGTCAAATTGTCCTGTGGAATAAAGGAAAAGCAAGTAATTAGTATTATATTAAATTTCAGGGGCATTCATTAAAAGCTTCACTACACTGCAGTCAAGTGCCTATAACCCCAAAATTCAAAAAATTATACGTAAAAACCAAGACGTTTCCATTGACATTTGTAATTTTTTTTGAAATCGGCCAAATAGTTTCCAAGTTATGCTAAGTTGAATTTAGAATATCATGGTTCACAACCGCGAGCTTGTGACGTCACGGAACTTATCAAATTACAAAATGAAACATGTATTTTCCCTTCAAAACACTCCCTGACATCATGGAAGTTACTAGTCAGTGAACCACGAAAATATTGATTGTGTTGCGTATAACACCTCAAAACTTATGAAAAAATCTTAAGTCTTTTTTTAATATTAGAATTATAGGCGGTTTAACGGGACGTAGAACACGGGAAACTCAAGCTGTCCAAGGGGACAAATTTCCGACGTCTCTATTTAAAAGCCACTGGGAGCATTTTGATGTTTGTAGATTGGTGTAGCTCTGTGAGTACTTTTGTTTTGTACGTTTTACATTACTTATTAAATGTTGGTAACAACAACGAAGAACGGCGGAGTCAGTTAATTTGGCTATAAAAGCGCATACTGCGGTGGGTCGGCATTATTTCATACCACCTACAATGACTTAATTAACCAATCAGAGAATTAATCCAATTTTTTCATGGCATGTTTGACTGAAGGAGCAGGTATTACCAATTGTCATCACATGACCTTGCTGCACTTGCCACACCTGATGTCAATTTCCAGTTGCTGGACCAAAGACTGATGCACCCAGTATTCTTCTCCGGGTTTCTTGAACAGTCTCCGTGCTTACCTGAATGCTTACCTCCGTGCTTATGAATCTCGAGGATTGCAGCTGGCACAGTATCAACTACTGTGTGATCTTCTAGGAAACAAGACGCCCGCTAGGCGTTATTAATAAAACGTGGTGGTGTACCCCACAATATGTCCATATGTGCCATACAACTCATGTCCCTTCTTGTTAGTTGAAATTGTAGTAATTCTGATAAGCCAGTTTTCAAGCCGTTGTAAACAATTTTTTACTGAGTAATACAAACTACATAAATTAATACAAGTTCAATACACAAACTGTTTCGGGTACAGGTAGAGAATGAATATTTCTCCCCGCCACCTCTAATATGACGCCAGGTGGCTTGCTGGTGCGCAATGCATTGTCCTCGACACTAAAGAATACGACGTCGGCTCCCGAAATTAGGGACCTTAAGGGAATATTACAGAAAAAGAAAGGACTGATCTTAGTTATGTTTCCGACGCCGGTCGGACCATTTCTATGTCTTCAGAACAACATCGGTTGTCATAGAACGTGCAAGCTCCAAATTAAAAGTCGGTGTAAAAATAGTATGCGTTGATTTTAAAAACTTCCATCTCTTCTGAAGATCTTTAATTTAAAATAACATTTCAAATCTGCACAAGAGCTTCACCCACCACGGTTTCCCCTAAACAACAATTAAAGTTTTGTCACGTCCTCGACCACGGCGTCGTCATGAAATCTTTAAGGTGCCTATATTATGTTCGCGTTCCGCCCGGGCTAAGAAGGTACAGTAGGGAAATGCTCCAACGCACACATTGCAACAAAGACATACTTTAGAACAGCACCTATACTAACCAATACCCCCGAACTTTAGCCCCTTTGTATCACATGCCCCTACTCCTCTACAGTTCGGTCCATAAATGATTTGGTCACACCGCAGATAATTGAGTTTGATATGGATTTGGGGAGTGACAAATTCCTCCTTGGTTGAACAGCGTCTCAACTTTATACAGTAACTGCTTTTGGGCTCTAACATGAAGCAACAAAACTTCGAAAAACGTCTTAAACGTCGGGGTCTTTCGCTGATGACAGGAGTATACGTCTGGAGTTTCTCCAACAACATCCTACTAACCTAATCGAGCCAAAGAGGAAAAAAGTCATCAGGCCTAGTTGTGGTAGATTTATCCAAACTTAGGCACGTGGGATCGCGGGTCAATGCGTTGTAGCACAACGTAGGACGCACAGACGATGCTTATCAACCCTTGCACATCTTGGAATAAAAAGCTTCGGGATGCGCAGCAGTCAAGGAGTATTCCAGGGCATTTGAGCAATGACAAGGACTTCCTTGAAGTCCGCAGCGGAGATTTTGTAGACAGTTCACAGCTGATCTTTTCTAAAGGAACACATGCAGGAAGCGATTGCACAAGTCCAGACAAGGGAAATGGTATTGTGGTGCGAATACAAAGGAATGCAGAAAGCGAACATCTAAAACAAGCCATTGCAATTAACGCATTCAAGAACATTTTGTTGGTCATGCGTCGGTGTCAAAGACGTCGGTGTCAAAAGACTTCAGTTGACATATTCTCTCACAATACGGATAAATTACAAAGCCACCAGATACGGTCACCATAGTGTCAGCATAACTCATGCACCACGGGGCTCGTGCACGCATTGCTTTTGCCGCTGGATATAACTTATTAGGTCAATTTAGTCAAAGAGAGCAGTCTGATCTTTTAATGCGCTCATGTGCTACTAGACAAACTCTCACAACTACCGTGATAAAAAAATTACATGGTATTAACATCTGCTACAGTAACTGCAGGCTACCAGCTGCAAACATCGGTTACCGATTTCCATGTACCAAACAGCTATTATCCCTAACTGTATATAAGCTACTGTCTATTCTGCTAATACTGTACCGTAATCCAAAAATCCTTTACCGTTGATGCGCAATATGTCACCACCTGGTATTTCTTACGTGATGTTTTACGTAATGCTACAGTTCGCTTTCACTAGCTAGGCATCTACTATTCATAAGCATGTAACATGCTTCCATATTCCAAAACATATCCTGTAGGCATGTGACATCTGTCACCCTCCACTTTTATCAGCTACCAATTGATACCACATGTGTTTGCCCCTCTACATGACATTTTTATCTGCCTACACACAACTGGCTACCAGCTAGTACCATCGATGTCCAGGAGCATAGTCAGAGGTCTGCCAAATTTTGAAAGATGGTTTTGCTTGCGGGTTCAACGACAGGCTCTGCATGGAACAGTGTTGAATTCTCAATGTGTTCAAAATAGCCATTGGTTCATTTGAAAACAATTTTTAGATACTGAGTCAGATACTCCGTCTCATATGTTTTTACCAGGATTCGAGCTTTTCTCGAAGGTGACCATTGAGGAGAGGAAGCATGTGACCACCCAACTTACTGTACCTATGCCAACAACTATATGCTACAAACAGCAATTATCTGTTACCAGTTCTTTCAAACCTAATTGCTACTATCATTTAAAATATGCCCTGCAATATGCCTAAAGCAAATATGGAGGCATTGTGTGCATGAACCGTTTTTGCTCTTTTATAATTGGCAAACAATATGGTTCATTTATGTCGCTGCAATATTTTTCACACATAAACATAACATGGATTGTCCTTGTATATTCATGCATGGTACCACACCTAGGTTAACGACATGTTAACCAATTTATCGAGAGAGGGAATCTGTTGAACTCTTATTATCTTAGTCCCAATGCCTCAAGCTGGATATCTGCCCTTGGACTACTCTTCCACCCCTATGCCACACCTTATGCACCAAAGCCAGCTTTTTTGGAAATAGGGTGCCCTCTTTGGTGTTGCTTATTCAACTGTGATATGTGTAAGGGCCGTTTTCCACTACCACCGTATCGTAGCGAAACATACCGTATTTCATTGTTTCATAAGCACCAGAGCAAGACTAATGACTTTAACACAAAAGAAATCGCTACGGTGCGGTACAATATGGCTGAAGTGGAAAACAGGCTTAAGAAACCAACATCATAACAACTGTGAATGGATGTAATACCTTCTCCTGCAATACTCTGAGTTTGCCAACTAGTAACTTGACCTTAACATCAACCAGTTCTTGAAAAGGTAAGAATTTTTTTAACACCGGAAACGGAAGTAACAACGCAAGAGAGTAAAGTGTATCTCCCGCTCCTTTTGATAATCCGCTAAAGATGAACGACGAAAATACTAGGTTTTTTGCCTTGACGACAAAAAGTTTTGTATCCACAGCGTTCTTAGGTGCCTGTCGTATCAACTCGCCGTTCAGGGCATGCGACACAACGTATTTTACAATGTCTTCAGTGCATTTCTCTTCAGATTCCAGCCACAAATGTGCAAGACGTGGCCCAATAATGTTATCCCAATAACAGAGCACAATTCCAGTAAAGAGACTGTTCTTAAACTCCATCTTGGAAATACGTTTCTCACTTAGATTTGAGTAGACGAATGCATCTGGTGAGCTGCAGAACGCGGCCCCGGAACTACTTAAACACGCCATATTGCTGCAAAATTAATTTCTTTAATTTTCCAACTCTGACAGTGGATTGGGACCGAACGATCAATATTGGCATGATTTATAATTTGCAACATTTTCGAAATGGTGGACCAAACGATGAAAGGAAGTGTGATGGAGAAAAAAGACACGATATTTTTTACTTGTATTGTAATTTTGACAGGATTGCTTGTAAGATGTTGCGTTTCAATAAACTCTTATTCAGGTAATTTTAAATTCGTAATTATTAAAATAATACAATTTGAGTGCATGACACATGTACAAATATCAATGAATACGGTCGTAATTGATTTTAATAGATAGTATTTATTAATTATAACTTTAAAGTGTGAATATTTTTGCAAATTTGTTTGTTGAGGTGAAAATATCTCACATGGTCACTATACCCCTTCCTATAAATAGTAACAATAATAATAATAATAATAATAATAATAATAATAATAATAATAATAATAATAATAATAATAATAATAATAATAATAATTAACCTTGTTAAAAATAGGTGCTGGTAAGCCCCCTATGTTTGGGGATTATGAGGCACAGCGTCACTGGATGGAAATTACCTGGAACCTTCCCATTCAAGAATGGTAATGTTAAGTTGTTCTTACAATAAATTATTATTTGTAAAATAACTAGTTTACTATCACCTGATAGTACCATGTTTGATCCTGGGAAATTTGTTACCAACTAACACGTTTGTCTCCTGTTAATACCAAGATCGACATTAGATTAGACCCAATAAGATATTGGATAATAAATACAGTATAATTGTTAATTAACTGTTACTGACAGTACAAAAGTGTTACATTACAGCATTTTCTTAGCTTCTTTAATTTGTGTGTATGTTGTGCATGTCAGGCTCATACAGTAATATAGTGCAACCCCATTGTCAATTATATGCAGACTAACGACTGCACTGTATTTATTATGTTTAATTTCAGGTATTTCAATTCATCAAGAAATGACCTAATGTATTGGGGCTTAGACTATCCACCACTTACAGCATACCACAGCTGGCTTTGTGGCTTTATGTGAGTTGTATATTAATTTCTGATTTCGGTTAGAAAGAGTAACACTGGAAAAGCTGGCCTATATATTAATAACATGGCTAAATTTTAACAATTACAGTATTTTCAATATACTGTCGGGCAAATGATGAATAAGTATACGTCTAATTTCCCCCATGTATAACATGCCATGAATTATATAAGAGATTTTGTAGGTATACATAGATTGAATTTTTTTAAAACACCAAATACCACTGACATAATATTAACCCTCAAAAATATCTGGTGACTTCCAATCATACCCCCTTCCTGGAAAAGTAAATTACTAGACGTAAACAAGTTGATAAACAATAAGCTGTTGTCATCCAGCAGCAAGCTGGATAAATACAGTAATATATATTTATATTTTGATCATATTTAGATATTTTTAATATTCAATTAGGACATTTATTGTAGAATATTCTTTTCATTCTTACATTTCTTAGTGCAGATAACATAAATCCAGACTGGGTTATGCTGTACACTTCAAGAGGCTTTGAGAGCTTGGAACATAAATTATTTATGAGATACACAGGTACACTATGTACTGTTAAGTTTTATTATATTGCCAGTGCTCATTCTGTGATTTGATTGGTTGTTGATGAGGCAGGCTTTCCTCTATTGCCCTATGAAAAATATTAAAGGCAATATCTAGGTTTACTTAGGGGCCACGTCCATATTCATGTTGCCACGCATAACGTCGAATCGACGTTTTGCTTCGAACCCACCTCAGATAACGTCGACCGTGGCATGCAGATATATACTCATATTATCCCCACATTTATATAGAATACTTCGTGGTATGGTACTGTACTTCTATTAAATTTTTACGACTACGAGTTGTTTGTGTTGTTGTGTCAGTAAATTCTCGAAAAAAATTTTTCGGAAAATTGTACGCCTGCAATGCAGATTGCTGACACGAGAGACTTCACGAAAGCTGAATGACGGAATGGCTGCCTTCGGGTGAGCCGTATATTATATATTTAATAAAATATAAATGTTCAATAGTATTAATGCATTTTATTACTTTTGTGATTTATATTTAAACCTTGCCACATCATAACGTCGAGAGTCCAACGTAAAAACCCACCCACCCACTCAAAACGTCGATTCGACGTTATGCGTGGCAACATGAATATGGACGTGGCCCCTTACTTGTTGCCTAGTAGTTGCATTACAGTAGCGAAAAACAGAAAATGACTTCAACAAATAACAGTGCCTGTCAATGAGCTAGATGTTATAAGTTGAAAATATTGAGTGCAAAACATGCTGAAAGCAAGATCTACTATAATGTGAGTCTTGAAGTAACATGTAAAATAAAACCACAACCCCTATTTTTCAACGTAACCATAATTTATGCATAAATAACCAAAATTATTTGTGCGTTATACCACTGGGCAGCGATTTATGGCACGTGATATATCGATTCTCCATTTTCTGATAACTGCCTTGTTGCTAGGCTTGGCCCTGCCCATAAATGAACAATATTTACGATTATCACGGACGCAACTGAAGCGTAACGTAACGGAAAACCATGCCTTGTCGAAAACAGCTGAACACCACACTATATTTAAATATGCCCCAAATTGTGCGCGGACTTACAAAATAATTTCTTTAATTTACGTAAGCCGACCATCCCTATTGTCCTGCTGTCACACCGTAAAACTTTGTTCGACATGTAACTTAATTGTCTCGCAGCACTGACCTGAATCTCTCTCCTCCGCAGAGGCTTCTTTATTCATATTTTCTACTTCATTCTACATGGCGTTTCTACTTATTCATGGTAAAGTAGAAACGTCATGTAGAATATAGTAGAAATTAAAAAATATAAAAGAAACCTCTGCGGAGGAGAGAGGACCTGAATATTGAACATCTTTTTAATCAGTACCTGTTGCGAGACCGCGAGTTGCTAATAAACAAATCTGCCCGTGTGACAGAGGTTTTACGTAGTATTTAGTCATTTTACGATACACACATACTGTTTCATGGTAGGATACAAAATATTCAACAGACTCGTTGTCGTTCCTTTCGGAAAGTCTGTTTCATATAGGGGATGTGTAAAGTTCTAATCTATACTAGTCTGTTTCTTTTAGTTTTAGTTGCTGATGTGCTCATTTACTTCCCTGCTATGATTGCGTTTTGTTTTATATTTTACAAACTTAATCCAAGTTCATCAAAGGTAATGTTAGGGCGATCCAAGACATGTCAGGTTATGATATTCAATATTTACCTTTTGCAATGTTCTATGAAGGGAGGCTGTCATTTTGGGTACTACACACATTGCATGACTGTCCGGAAAGCCATTCGAGCAAGACATATGACGGCGTATAACGATCTGACGACGTCACATAAAAGGTGTCATTTATAATTATGGCCTCGACAAATTTTCCTGCACCCGTATCGGTTTGGATTGGAGCTTACTCATGATATTGCCTTGTGTGCGTTACTAAAGGACGGCCGGGAGTGGAAAAAAGCTTCCACACGCCCCTCCTTGATTGTATTAAAAAATCGATTGATCTTTACGCTGATTACGATACTCGGAAATGGAAGAAATTATATTAATTGTTTGGTTCTCACGTTTCGCAAAAAATGTATAGTTGACGAGATTTTTGCTGCATGTCAGTGATCCCGGCTTTTCGTGACAAGCCGTGAACCCAATTGCGTAAGAGATTATGAATTAGTCCAGTAACCCCCCATTGATTTTGCGCAAGATGAACATGAAATTATGGTTTTGGTACAACGACGACACTGCAAATTGTAATCCCCTAGCTATTTACAATAGACAAACATTTCCTCACCAGCGGTAGGTTACGTAAGTAACGAGAAGTGAGAATCGCGCTTCACTGCATGAATTTTTACGAATACCACTGCTGGTACCATACACTGGCAGCTGAGAAAGGCTATAATTCACTTCAATACCCAACACCCAAGTCTGTTACCGTATTCACTCTATTAACCCTCCTCTCAATTCTGGGGGGGGGGGGGGGGGGGGGGGGGGGGGGGGGGGGGGGGGGGGGGGGGGGGGGGGGGGGGGGGGGGGGGGGGG
>JAOTOK010027438.1:0-11840 GCA_025770025.1 Virgularia gustaviana
GGTGATGATGTCTACATGTCGTTTACTAATATATTACATGTTGGTGTTCAACTCAAATCATTTGAAGACATACAGATTCTTTTAAGGACAGACACGGGCGATCCGGTACCATTTGAACGTGGAAAGGTGGTGGTAACACTACATTTTAGAAAGCATACGTATTTCCACTAAAGATGAATAACCCGTATGTACATTATTATACCAACCAACAAAATGGACGTGGCATGGCTGTTTTTAAAGGTAGCCCATGGCAACAAGGCTACGGTCAAACGGGGTATGGTTTGGGAGGCATTTTTCGAGCTCTTGGAAGATTTGTTAAACCTATTTTTAAAACAACCCTAAAGGGAGCAAGCAGACTTGCAGGTTCTGTTGGGAAACCTGTATTCAAGGGGGCTACACAAGCTGCCAGAGATATTGCCATTGGTACGGCTGTTCAATCGATGGGAGATGTACTTTCTGGTAAAAGGCCTAAAGACATTTTAAAGCAGCGTGGTATGCAAGCTTTAAATACCGCCAAGGGAAGAGCCGTTAAACGGCTACAAGCGTATGCTCAAACCGGAAAGGGTGAACGCAAACGATCAGTTTCTCGCACGCGAAGGGTGAAAAAACGGCGTACCTCCACAAAGTGACAAACAAAAAAAGGTAAAAAGAAGAAAACGCGGTTAGTAGCTCGCAGACGTCGTCAGACCAAGAAGCGAAAAACAGCTGTTGACATTTTTGGTTAAACCATGAATACCGTACACCCCAATTCGCAAGAATGCCTTAAAACGGAATTGGATTTGTTTGCTGTTCCTCCCACGCAAATTAGTTTAGAAAAAGGACATTGGATAGACCATCAACCCGTTTCCAGTGTGTCCGATGGAGGAGCTATTACTTTCCTTTGTTCCGGGTACGGAAGACTACATTGATTTGTTCAAAACCTTACTAACGGTAAGAGCGAAAGTAATCAATGCCGATGGAAGCGACCTGGGAGCTGGCGCGAAAGTTGGAGTGGTCAACAATTTTATGCACAGTTTGTTTAAACAAGTTGACGTGTTTTTAAAAGAAAAACAGGTTACTCAAGCCACCGGGACTTATGCGTATCGTGCATATATGGAAAATTTATTAAATTATGGCCCTGCTGCAAAAAATTCCCAGCTTACTACCGCTTTGTTTTACAAAGACACCGCCGGAAAAATGAATGTTGCCGGCCCTACGATTGCGGGAGCCGCGGGAAATGCGGGTCTTCGTGCAAGATACGTGTTTAATGGAGAAAGCAAAATTATTGAAATGACCGGTCCCATTATGTGCGACATTTTTATGACCGAGCGGTTGTTACTTAGTTTTGTGGATTTGAAAATTGTTCTTAACCGCACCAGTAACGAATTTTGTTTAATGGGTTCTGAAGATGATGCTGATTATCGCGTAAAACTTTTGGATGTTTCTCTTAAGTTACGTAAAGTAAAAATTAATCCCACCATCTCCACGGCTCATGAAATTACATTAAAGAAGGGGCCAGCCATTTACCCCGTTCGACGCGTGGAAACCCTTCGCTGAGGAAAGACAACCTTTTTAATGGGTTGGTACCAAAATCAGTGGTGTTTGGATTGGTGCGCAGCGATGCCTTCAACGGAGCTTACAAACAAAATCCTTTCAATATGCAGCATTTTAACCTATCCTTTTTTGGCCTCACTGTCAATGGAGAAGAAATGCCCTTTAAACCCTTACAACTGTCGTTTAACGTGAACTCTCCGCAATTTGTCGAAGCGTACATGTCCTTATTTTCTGGAACGGGAAAGATGAATTATAATACAGGTAACAATATTTCTCGATCAGAATACCCTAACGGTTACGCATTTATTGCCCTGGACCTTACGGCTGACATGTGTGGTGCCTCGGATCATTTTAATGCCGTGCAGCGTGGAAACCTCGCAATCGACATCAAGTTTGCCACCGCCCCAACTGTGGCCGTGAGCCTTATTTGTTATGGTGAATTTGAAAATACCATTCAAATTGATTCCGAAAGAAACGTCATTTACGATTATTCGGGATGAACACTGCCCAGATTGCACACGTTTTACGTCAATACCCTGTGACACGCAAACATTTTTGTGGTGTATTTTCAAGAGACACGCTACCTCGGCGACTGGATCGGTACCCTTGCACTTTTGTGGTTAATACGGACCCAAGTACAAAACCTGGAATGCATTGGGTAGCCTTTTATTTTCCAACAAAAGATACTGCAGAATTTTTTGATTACGGGCGATCTCCTGAACATTATGGGACACCGTTTATACGCTTTTTACGTAAGCATACGTGGATTTTCAATGCCCGCAAGTTACAAAGTGCGTGGACCAACGTTTGCGGTCAATATTGTATTTTTTACTTGTACCATCGCGCACGAGGGTACCCCATGAAAAAAATCGTACGGTTTTTTACATACAATACCGTATTAAACGATCTTAAAGTGGATCGCTTTGTCAAGACTCGTTTTCGAGTCGTGTTACGACATTATGCAGGTGTACAATACAGTAAAACCATGTTGCAATAAAAAGTTTTATTTGTAATGTGTGAATACAGTTTAATAGTGTTGTCATGCTTTAGCAGTTTTTAGGGTTTTTCTTTTCTCTGCTGTACGTTTTCTATAACGTGAATACACGTTTTCGGGTGTTATGGGGGTTGTCTCTTCCTGTCTGTCCTTGTTTTCAGGCGTGATTGGGGAAACATGTTTCCACCGTTCCTCGTTTCTCGCCACGTCTTTTGGAATATTTAATTTGGCCAATGCTTTAAAAAACGCAGCATGCCCTCGAGGATTAAAGTTTTTCCTTGCTCTCATAGCATCGGATACTAAATCACTAATGTTTGATTGAGGGATAGGTTTCCCTTCGATAACCACTTGTCCTGCATGATTCCATGAAATGACGTCTGGTCTGGTTTTAAGGCGGGCAAGCAAACTGGCCGCTCTCCGGCGCATTGTTTGGGGAATATTACTCAATACGAGCTCGTCGGGTAGTGTTGGGGGTTTTGTAGTTTCATCAAATATTCCCGCTGTTGGAATTTTGTTGTTTTCTTGATCACGTAATTCTAAGTCCCGTTCCAAATTGGCATTGAACAGTTTTTGTTTTTGCGCATCGCTCATATCGGGTTTCTTTAAAATGTCGGTTAACGTGGTATCCTGGTCTATAAGACTGTTCATTATTGGCGATGTGTTTAAACGTTGTCGTTGTTCGTACTTTTCAGCCATGTTTTCGGGAATTAACACCATCCTTTTGGCATGTTTCATTTTGTGAGCAAACTGCTCAACACGGTAAGTGCAGGAACAAGAAGTGCGGTCAAAACCCCCCCGCCTTTTTGATTAATGTATTTTTTCTTCTGTTTAATTTTCACCTTTTTATTGACCAGCGCGCGGAGATGTGTTTTATACCGTGCCAGTCGGCTTTTCTGACGCGGGTTTAACGGTACTACCCCTTTAAGAACGTTTAACGCACACTCGCAAATTGCGTGAACCACGTCGGTGGGTACATGACGCATGACCAATTTTCGCAACCGGGGTTTTGCTTTTACTAAAACTTGGAGATAAGGAAGACTCCTTTCCATACGCTTTGACATATTGGCGATAATAATCGAGCTTTTGTTAACCCCTCGAATTAAGTACGTTGAACATACACTACTTGTTTCTGATCGGGTAACACGTTGGTTCTTAGCCGCATCTTGTCACTTGTAAGCGGGTGACAATCGATCCATAAGTACCCGTAAGGACGACTTGTAGCGTCACGGTAAGCATCCATAAGATACCCCTCTTGCTTTGGAAACATTTGCCGTGCCAGCGTAGCCACGCCCAGAGAATCGCGGGGGTTGCGAAACACCACCATATGATGACAGTTCAGGCTGATCGTACGCGATAGCTTACCGGGCGGGAACAAATTTTGAGTCAAATACATGACGGACATGCCCCTGTGATGGGACCCCCTTGTAAACAAATCGGTCACGAGACGGTGGTTTGAACAATCGGTCATAAGATCGTCCAATACGACAAGCGAATTCAAACCCCTTTGCAAATTAGAATCGCTCGGTGTCCCTTCGACAAGTTCCACGTAAGAAGGGAAGTGCTCAAATTCTTTTTGATATTCCCCATAACAGTATATAATTTTTTCAGGAACAGGGTCAAATAATTCATCCATATGTTGAATTAAACTCCTTACCATGTGCGATTTGGCCCAGAAATATAAAAATTTGCGGGCGTTTTAAACCGAATATCCATTTTTGGTTACAATTTTGACCAAACGTTTTTGGTAGTTTTGGGCTTTAAATAGGCTTTTAACGGTGCGGCAACAAGACATGCGGCCGACCGTATTTCCTCGTGTGAACATTGAGCTGCATACACGTATGCTAAATACGCAAATGCTCTCCCGATGTTGTCAACTTTTATGTCATAGAATAATTGTTTTACGTCCAAAGAGTAGCTAGCCACTGATTAAAACCATGTTTCTTTTTTTCGTTAATAATTGTATTTATTTGAACCGTAAGCGTTTCCACGTCTATGTTAACACCGTTTTGTTGCAGCTCGCGATGAATAACCTCCATGCTTTTACCCAGATTTTTTCTAACCTCGAGCTTATATTATTTGTGTACACATCCACGCCATTGTGTACACACTTGCGTAGGCAGTTGTGCACGCTAAGTTAAATATGTCTCTGCGAGAGGTTGTCATGATTTTGGACATGGACGGTTTTCCCATTCATGTGAAATTCTATTGCAAAGAACTCGCAGCGTGTCTCATAAAGTCCGGCTCCGTTTTCTCGTATTCGTTCGACATTGGTTTCACTGATGTAACTAAACTTTGCCCGAAAGACAAACGCACATGCAACTACATTACTCGCCACGTTCATGGAATGCCGCTTAAAGCAACTCACCCATACACTTTGCCCCACAGCCTGCTGGAGTATTCTATCCAATGGTTGTACCGACGGTTTTCCACCGCTACTCAAACAATCGTGGCCTACAAAGGGGGCAATGTTGAACGGGACCTTCTTACTCGTTTGGGACTTCCATGCTTGAATTTGGAAGAATGGGGCTGTCCAAAAGCATCGACCCTCTTTTC
The DNA here is from genome assembly GCA_025770025.1 of Virgularia gustaviana. NCBI lineage: Eukaryota > Metazoa > Cnidaria > Anthozoa > Scleralcyonacea > Virgulariidae > Virgularia > Virgularia gustaviana. The sequence continues at coordinate 5,081 of JAOTOK010027438.1, forward strand.
AGACATTGATCTGGTTGACTGTCCCAACCATACCGTAGTACCCCACCCGGAGCATTGCCCGAAAAACGAAGTCAAAGCATACGGAACTTGGCTATCCACCAAACTTATCCCATAATTGACTTTGGCACGCGGCGCTACGTGTATAAAGGACGGTAATTAACTTTTACTTTTTGCCACAATGTTTACTCGCTCTACGGTTGGCGATCTTATCCATTATAATGTATATAAGGAAACGTGTATTGTAGAAAAATTTTTAAAACAACACGTTTTACCAAATATTTCTTTTGTTGACCTTTGTTATTCTTGCAATGTGAACGAACAGCACGGCTTACAAACACGAAAAGATATCCTGGATGTTTTTGTGCGGGGATATGCACGGTGTCGACAAGAACAAGAAACATTAAACGTTTGGGGCGCTTACACATACCTCACGTCATTTGGTCGAGAAGGGCTGCTGGAAGGGTCCATGTTAAGACAATGTCACTCTATTCTCATGCATAATCTTACTATCACAGGCACAAGAGCCGGAACCTATAGTCAATCACCTTGCTTTACAACCTTTTGCGGAAACATATATTTCTATCGTCAACCCGAAGACATGCATAATGCCGTCACTCTCTTTTAACGGAATCGTTGCTTTGCCCTAAAGAAATTACTAAATACTTAAACGTTTACAAAAGCGTGTCTTGGTTTGTGTCCGAATTCTTGCATCTATGCCCTTTTGGGGACGGAAACGGTCGATTATGCCGACTACTGTACAGTTATATTCTATCAACCATTACACCTTTCCCATCACCTCTCTACAGTTTTACACAATACGGTTTTGAACACTGCCTTCTCGATGCTCGTCGTTCAGACCATCCTTACGCATTGACTCGACTAATTTTAAAAAGCAACCTGACGTGTTGGCAACATTACAGCAAAAAGGTATAAATACGTTTGTTTGCACGTGTTGTTAAGTTTATTCCTGCATAGCGATGGTGTTCTGCAGAAATAAACTTGGCAATTATTTGAACGGAGGTTCAATTCCCGTTAAACCTCCATTTTTTAACCTACGTGCTTTGTTTATTTCTTTTGTTACCGTTTGACCATTATAAACATCGGTACGCGTATACATATTTAAAAACAAGTATAAATGCGTTTATTTATAAGCATTATTGAGGTTTTTTCCTGTAGAACGGTAGGGCGTTCTGGGGGAAGTACCTCGTATTATTTCAGCGCAGGTTCAATTCCAATTAGGCCTTATTTTGTTTAAATTTTTATTATTTTCTAAACAGCATCCAAACATTATAAAAATCATACATGCATACGCAAGTGTGTACACAATGGCGTGGATGTGTACACAAATGCGTGCACAAATATATAAACTGTGTCGTGGATGCGCACACATAATTTACTATGGCTTTAGGGCACAACACTTTTTCGCTGTTTGGGATACTTTCCAGTGGTTGCCGTCTCAATACATTGCCAGTCGTGGGGACCTGCCCTTTTTGTTTAGAAGAGGCTACTACTGGTAATCTTTATGTCATGTTTATGCCATGTTGTAGGCAACTGGTCCATTGCCCGTATTTTAAACGATGGTTGCAAACCCACCGCCCTCCAACTTGTCCTTATTGTCGACGACCGTATCGTGAAGAGATGTTCTGTTTCCTGTGCATGAGACCCTTTGGTACCTTGGAATTAAAAAAGACCCGGTGCTGCAATGAACTTTTCCACACAGCTTGTATGAATGTATTTAAAGACGCTTCGAACAGATTCCCACACGCTGTCTTTTTTACCTGTAATCAGTCTGTATTTTGTACCACAACATTGCGAGTACTTTCTGCGGGCACTCGTGCCACAGACGTTATGCCATGGGCCCATTCGCCTCATACTGCTAATTCTTAATGTACATATTCCACAATATAAAGCCAATTTATTTACATATTATATCGGGTGTTATGGTCGATTGTAATAACCAATCCTCCAGCATACCCTATTTGCTCGGGTTCGGTTCCCAACAGTACCGTACTTTTTATTTTTTATTGTATACCTTGTTTGTTTTGTTATTCGGTCGCTTTTAAGAGATATAATTACAATAATGTATAAAAGTTTGTGTGCCGTGCCATTGTTTTGTAAACAATCCGCAAACGTTTAGCGGACCCAATTCGTCTTACGCTGTTTGTACATGTTCTACAGTATAAAAACAATTTATTTACGTATCGTATCGGACATTGCGGCGAGTTGATGTGTTAAGCAGCCCGCCACAATATCCTATTTACCCGGGTTCGGTTCCTCGTAAGATTGTATTTTTTTATTTTATGTTTTGCACTCTGGATGTATTGGTTTTCTCTTCCTTTGAGCTCTTGTTACCCCCAATTTGAAAAAATATCGTCATTATACTCCTTATTTGACCAATACCTACCAGCCGTGCTATACTCGTCACATAGAACGCTCTATGTTTTTAACCCATAACCAAGTTGAATTCCGCAAGATAATAAATAAAATTACTTTGAACGTTAGCAGCATCTTTTTCCTGGGCTTTTCCCAAAAGCGCTTTAACGTGTCATAGTCGTCACATAGCGCTAAATTTCCCCATGGCTTCTCCTGAAGCCACCTTTCCAAACAAAATATAAACACCATTTTAGTATAAAACACTTTTATTTGCGTACCGGCTATTGTATTTACTATATGGTAAATGCTCACCAGCCAATCGCCTGTTTATGGACGCACATGCGCGACTACTCCCACAAGCAACTTGGTTTTTGATTGCTTATAAAATAAACACTTTGTATGCTAACGGTACTTTCTTTAGGCTTTTCTTGACTTTGGGTACGATTTCAGGTCTCGAAATTACGCAAAAAGTCGTTTCCTCCAAGGCTTCTGCCATTTTCTTTTTTCGTCTCCAAGGCTTCTTCCGAGGCCGCCTTTTTATAAAAATAAAAAATTATGGTTTACACTAGGGTTTGAACTAGGGTTTGCATTAGGGTTTGCACTAGGGTTTACACTAGGGTTTTGAATTCATCGTGACTGAATTTATAATGAGATGCTTCCATAATTTTGAATTCATCGACACTGAATTGATAATGAGATGCTTCCACTGGCCAGGCGCCAGGGTGGGGGGTTAAACTACTGTCAGAACATTAAGCAATTGTTAGGATCGTTCAAATTCTCTCTAGCCATCATAATAACCGGGCAAAGTGAAATTTTTTGCGGTCCAAGGATAAACCGCATTATACAGAGTCACGCGTTATAACGATGCGCGTTACAGCGAGGCTCCACTGTATTGATGCTACTGAAATTAAAGTTGAAATGCCATCATCACTTGTATGCCAATCCCAGACATATTCTACTTATAAATCCACAAATACTCTAAAAGGTTTAGTTGGAATCTCCCCTTCAGGACACATAATTTTTTTATCTCAACTGTATACTGGTAGCATTTCTGATAAGGAGTTAACAGAAAGGTCAGGGCTCTTAAACCTGATAGTATTATGGCAAATAAAGGTTTTGATATTCAATACCTCCTTGACCCAATTGAAGTAAAGCTAAACATCCCACCCTTTTTCAAAGAGAATAGCCAGACGTCGGCGGAGGATGTGACAAAAACGCAACAAATTGCATCAGAAAGGATACATGTAGAGATGGCAATAAATAAAATAAAAAAATTCCACATCTTTGATATACCCATACCAATAACAATAGCAGGAACTGTTAATCAAATATGGACAGTTTGTGGACTACTTACTTTGTTCCAAAATCCAATTCTTTAATTGTATATAAAATTATTTATTTAATACATTGGAAATAATAGAATTATTACTAGTTAATTATTGCAATAATATTCATTTGGAAATAGTAAAATTGTTTATCAATGTACATATTGTATATGATATATTTATTTACAATAATATATACACATGTACATATAATTTATATATTTCAATCACAATTTATTATAATATATTATGTACATAACAGTGCTTATATCACGATTGATTCGGTTTCTTTTGTTTTCAAACGGGATATATATCGCATATATTGACTCCCTAGGAGGTCAATAACTATATTAAAAGTAGGTGGGGCTTTTGATTAATCCCAGGGGAAGACTGGGGTGAAGCGTTAAGATACAGGGCCAATATATATTATCCCGCTAACTAGCGGGATAATATATATTTTACCACCTTAAAAACGTTATTTCTTAGTTATATATAACGCGTTATTTCTTAGCAAATTAAACTAAAAGGAAAACAACAACACAATACATCACTCAACAATTATTTATTTAATTTAGAAATTAAACTTTACATGTCCTCCATTCACAACGATGAAGCACTTTTCAGCGCAAAATTTCGAACTCTCCCCTTCATATTTACCTCCACTTTCACACTTAACAGTTTCCGTTTCATCCTTGGTCACGCCTTTACCAGCGAACAGTGGTTTCTTTTCCTCCTCTCTTACAACCGCTTCAAACTTGCCATCTCCGGTCAGATCGTAATCAACTTTCACTCTTTTCCTAGCTTTCTCACCTTCCCATATCGGTTGATCATTTTGTATTGCTTCACAAACACGTAATCTCATCTCGTCACTTTCTCTCTCATACTGGAGAGAATCAATACTCCGGTGCCCAGTACGAGCCATCAAACATTTATCCGGAATTCCATTCTCCAGCCGGCGAGATGCCGTTGTGGCTCTTAATGAATGGTTGGTGTAGTATCCATCAATTTCGGCTTTATTGCAAATCATCTTCACGATATTTCCTAGGGTGTCTTGACCAACAGCATTCTTTGTATACCACACATCATCCCCATCCTTCATTACGCGCTTAGGTGCTACATAAAAACAGTGGTCTCCACTCAGAGGCGGACTACAAATAAACAAAAATGAAACTTATAGTTAAAGCGATATATCATTGCAAATAAATCTTTATAAAACCACCGGAATTTCCCTTACCATTTCGACATGTACAACTTAAATAATCTTACGAGACATCGCTCTGGATTGACTGTGTTGCTGAAATGCTCAATGACTTTGTGACGCAATTTCCTATGCTTCAGACCACCATTAAAATTCTTCTCGCTATACGAAGCATAACAAATCTTCGCAGGTAAACCACCTTTCGCTTCTTCAACTCGCATTTGACCAACAGTTAATGACCTATGCTCTTTTCCACCATGCAAAGAAAAGAACTTGCCATTCAAAAATACCAACGTGTTTAACAATGTTTGAGCGTTATGATCTCCCAGTAGCTTCCTCCCCCAAAGTAAATCTTCTTGTTCTCGGCTAAATGCTTCAGCTTGCTTCTTCACCACACCAACACCTAAGGCCGTCAGACGTTTCATCTCTCCGTCCAAACTATCACAGAAACTCTTAAACGAATGATCTGCCCATAGGTTTATCTCAGGTCGACCATTATCACACAAATAGCGCTGTAGTCCAGAGCAAATATTATACATAGTATTCGGATAGAAGCAATCACCATTAGTTTTGCGTACTTCTAGAACAAATCTCGAAAGCAAGAAACTCATTTCTTCGACATCCATTTGCGTTATGTCTCTGTCAACTATCGGTAACTCCTTGATAAGTGCAGGATTCGATCTCCTCGCTTTTATCCAATCTTCCCAACTGCCAAACACCACACCGTTTGTTTGCGTGTATGTGGGGGCACCCTGCTTTCCCGCCTCTTCGTTACTTCTGCATCGTCAACAGCTACTATCGGTCGACAAGGTCGTATATCCTTTTCCTTTCCTTTAAAAAAGGTAAAACATGTTTCTATAATATCACCAAAGACATTATCTATACAAAACACTCGGCACACATCATTGATGACACCACACCTCATTGATTCAGTCAATGAAATATTATTTACCTACCAACATCACATAATATATTTCGTACTTCACCGTCAAATAGATCTGCAACTCCAATATCAAGTATGTTAAATTCTTTAACGCCATCGCCATCGCTGTTCGGCTTTCCGAACCTGTTCTGCGTGATAAAAATATCGTCGTCCTCACTTCCTTCATCCATACTCATGACATACATTCACATGACTTGTACACTATTATATACCAACGGGTTCAACAGAAACCACCCTTGAATAATTTACACAAACTAATGTGCCAAATACATGCAAATTGAAGTTAACAAGTCATCTATTGTTCGTAATTCCCTGCTGACTTAAAAAACCGCAATTACTAATTGTACCGATCTTCACTCATTTCTAAAGTAACTAAAACCTCAACAATCGTGATATAAGTCGGTTATACACCTCTGTAATGGTTTTTGTATGTTGTGTATTGTCTCGCTTGCTGGCTACATTAATACATCTATGCTCGATCACCGCTGTCTGTTCGTGACCTCTATGTCCGGGGGACTAACCTCCGGCTTCTAGGTAAATGCTCAGTCAAACACTACATCCCTCCCAACTTTACAAAAGAAGATGAATGTTCTATGGGAGTTCAACTATAAATTTGAACAATTAAAGTAACATGAATAAACTAAAGTTGTAACGTGTAACGTTCATGAATCTGGATATCTTGCAGGACGTTTTCGGTTTCTTTTTGGATAACGAGGTAGTCCAATGTTTGCTGCATCAGGTCTCGGTGCACGAGATGGTTCTGGCTGGACTGCGTTGTCGATGTTGTCATCATCACTTGTATCGTCGTCTTCATCGTGCATGGTACTAGGTGCCTTCTTGAAGCATGAAGAGTTTCTTGTGATTGACCCTTTATTGTTGGTTGCTGTGACCATCGATCCTTTCTTTCGCTTAACTACATAC
>JAOTOK010027449.1:0-11839 GCA_025770025.1 Virgularia gustaviana
TATTATTATTATTATTATTATTATTATTATTATTATTATTATTATTATTATTATTATTATTATTAGCATTATTATTAGCATTATTAGCATTATTATTAGCATTATTATTATTAGCATTTTTAGGATTTTGAAGTATCTTATCAATCCATTGTTGTGGTTCTCCTTTTATTATTTGTAATATAGTCTTGCCCTGCAGCCACTAACATTAGCCAATGAAAGGACATTATGACACAACTCACAATATTTTATATATATTGGCCTACCTACTTTATTTGTTTGATTACAGATTAGAGAAAAAGCAGTCACCTTTCTGTTGACATAATGTAAATTTGGGAGTTTTGTGTTTGTTTCTGACTGATATGCACTCAGACATCTGGCAACAGATAATACTAATACCTAATGCAACTTTGATTTTATCTCTCATAAATTTATGCCAATTAGGTTTATTGTGACCAAATGATTGAGCTATGCATACTTGCAATGACACAACAAATGGGTCATCAACAAATTTTGTTCTGTTTTTTATTAAATAATTATATAGTCTACACAATGAATTAGATTGCTATTATAATTACCATGAAAGGACTTGTAAAATATCTGAACTATGTGCTATACTGGTATTTGTTCAAATCTGTATAATTTTGCTCAGATACAGACGTGGCATGCTGGCAGGGGGGGGGCATGAGCGCCGACATGCACCAGGGGTGCCAAAACTTCAGCAGTACAAATGAAAACAATGGAATGGCAAAAAAGCACAATATTGCAGAATGTTTCTGCTAGTTACTGTTGTGGAAATGTTCAAAATCTACTTCCTGTGCAGACTGCAGACTACGTTTTCAGAAACAAGCCTGGGGGGGCGCCTACCTCCTCCGCAGGCGTACTTGCGCGGGCTTATAGGAAGAGCGCGGGTTTTGCAGGCAGTGAAATTGCTAGAGAGGCCGAGGTTGTAACAAGGCCTTTGTGTTTCCCGCACGCACCGTCTGAGGGGTTTGGAACTAGCAACGCCTGCGGAGGAGGTAGGGGGGGCGCCAAATGTGTAGTAGACCCACACAGCGGAAAACTGCTTAGTATCCCCAATCCTATAGCCTTTTCGAAGCTAGGGTCTACGCGTAGGCTACCAATCCCATTGATAATGTTAACATTATCTTGAAATAATTTAATGAGATTTCTATCATGAATGCCAAATACAAAGTCTACATTGAACTTCCTAACACGTAATATGCAGAAAACTGAACACAAATATATATGGTAGTCACTGTCGCCCAATTGGTAGGAAAAGTAGAGCAATGCTTCAATTCTAATTACTAAATACTATCCAAATGAGCTTTTATTATCATGCAATCAATGGTTGATAGTTTATTATTTTCTTGGCATTCATCTCATATAGTTATAATGTACCATACTGGAAAGTTGGCTTTTGCTGCCGCAGGAGATTGGCGCAACTTAACCTTCTATCCTGCCGCAGTGAGCCGCAGAGCGCAGACCTCCTGACACATGGTTGCTGAGTGTTGGTTGACCAATGACCATTTAGTATTGCAGACGCCTGCGGCTGGGCCCTGCTTGCCCCCCCCCCCTGGCCCGGCCCAGGGCCTCACCACGCAAACACCTTACTAGACTGCAGATCCTGCAGAGTAACTGATAGTTATCTAGTATTTCAATAATGTAACGTGATTTACTGATTGTCGAATAAATTTCTCTTAAATAACAATATCCAAACAAGTTCTGCAATATATGTTGCCGCACTGCCGCAGATCCTGCCGCAATGCTAAATTTTAGTCTTTTTCTGCCGCAAGATTCTGCCGCATGGCCCGCATCAGCAATTTTAGCGTTTAGTCTCCCGCGGAAGATCTTCCGCTAAAGCTCCAACTTTCCAGTGTGGATAATGTATTCATATATATTAATATATATACAGTACAATATTATACTCACCATCTTATTTTTTATATGGCAAGTTTGTAGTCTAACAGTTTTATATCATTCTCTCCGTACCATCACTTGATACAGGCTCAGGTTCATAGCCAATCCTTCTGTGTACTTCGGCAATGCGTTCATCTTCAGTCCTTGGTCCTAATATGGCCAGCGAGCTCTGTTCATTTGGCGATTGATTCACCTCGGTTTTTGACGCCATTTCTTTCTTTATGTTCTCATATTCCTGCATATCCTCTCGTGTAAGTTGAATTCGAGTTAACTTTCTACTAAGCATACTGCAACAAGTGGGCTTTCTGATCTCAGATCACTCACTCTAATACAATATAGTATAAATACTGAGATTCACAGTCACACAAAAATAAAATGTACTATGTGAAAAACTCAATACTTGGTTTAACCTACTATGAACTGGAACTAACATGCAATCATGGTCTGAGCTGGAGCTGCCCGACGCTGTCTGGCACGCAAAATGGTGCATGTCCAGAATGGAACTAGACTAGTGGAACATAGAATTCAACGGAATTGAATGGAATAATGGGATGGGATGGAGTTGGATGAAATGGATTGGGATGGGATAGAATAAATGAAATAGAATGGAATCTAATTGAATGGAATCTAAAGTAATCGAATGGAAAGGGATATAAATAGAATATGATGGAACAAACAACATAACTGCCTTGTACGAGCGTAAATTCTTTGATTTTTGTAAAATGGTATCTAAATAAGGGTATAACGACATAAGAAACATGCAAACTAATAGTATGTATCCATGAAAGTCACATGCAATTATCATAAACTTTTTTACAGGGTTAATGAGTTACGAAAAAAATACTGAGAGAATATAAAAAGCAAGTTCAAAAGACAAAATATTTTCATACAAAAAATCATTGATTACTACTGTTTTAATCAAAATACCCTTGCATAATAGTGTATGCACCCTATGAACACCCCCATCCTGATGTGGGATTGACGGGCAGTCAGAAAAGTCGATAACTATTGTAACGAGGTCGATTGTTAAATATCGTATTAGCTCATGCGCGAGGGCCTCGAAATCAAGCAAGATCTTTTAAGCGCTTTATACTGGAACAGCGAGCACGTTTATTCAAAACACGTAAAACCGGTATGACGCTATATAGCCCGGGTATACTACTGAGTCTGAGGCTAAAGCTAGCTAGCAATAAACTTTGGCTTCACACAACCTAGAGCTTTCTACTTCTTTAGTGTCTTTAATCAGGTTTGTAATCGACAGCTTTCGTTAGAAATATAAAGCAAAGAAAGAAGACCATAACAAAAAACGTGAATGCGCCGTATAACAAGAGGGTAAAACTTGGTCCAAGAGAAAAGAAAAACCATCCAGTGAATGTAGCTCCTATGCCCGTCCCCAGTTGCCACGATATAACTGCAAACGCTAAATTAGAAAATAAAGAAACAGGAATCATGCCACTGAACTATTGTCAGTCGATCTGGACGCAAAAAAGGACGGGGGAGCTGGTAACTTAGCCTGGCCCCGACAAATAGTGACAATAAGGGAGCCGAAAAACTTCAGTTTCTGACCCCTGTAGAATTAGCGTTCAGGATGTACAGGTAAAAACGGGCCCCTCGCAGGAAGGACGAAGTTCATGACAGTGTGCCGGGCTTTCATAGAATCACACACGAATCTCACGCATAAGGTATCTCAAAAAATCACCAAAAGCCCGCGAATCGAATGATACTGGAATTTTGGGAGTGTCTGATACGATTTTCACAGTTGTGAGGAAAAGTGCGGCTTCAACGGTTGCCACGGGTTCCATGGGGTTTTACCACTGCACAGAATTAATTTTGCTTTGCCGGATTTTGCTCGAGTTGAACGTTTTGCAGCTAAAAAGGCCAGGAGGAAAAACTGTTAAATTCTAAAAAACGACCGACGTTCTATTTATCTTTTGTGCAAAATTCCCATTTTCAGATACTAATCTACGTATATACAAACATTCTGGTTGTCCACAAAATCCTTTTTTGACCCAATATATATCTTTTACTGCCATGGGGAAAAACGAGCCCCCTCACCCGCCTGAAACTAAAATAAAGTCGCCCACTTGCCTGACGTGACTGTGTAAGAGGCTTTTGATCCAGTTTTTGAGAAATGTACAACCATGGAGGAATATGAGAGTGCAGCTGCGGCTGACTGCACGATATCAAGGACTACCACTAACCACGGATTGGTAATGAATCCTAAGCCTAACATGGGAAGTGAAAACAGCAACAGTCCGAGGGCTTGTGCTCGAAGATCTCCAACCTTTTGAATAACGTGTACTGTGAGAGCAAATGAAGCAGCAACACATGGTCGACGTACGAAGCCAGCGAACGCTAAAACGGTTGGACCGCCAGAAAGGTGATCGATGTACCAGAATTCCCACACCATTTGGAATGAATAACACCAAGCACCCCAGCACCCAACCAGAAGCACCACAATATAATGGATATCAAAGATAACTTCTCTCACCTCCTCCCAGTTGATCACTCTGTGCTCAAGATACTCGAAGTCTATCCAAGTTACAACAATTAATGAGAGAATCATCATAATTGCTGAAATTGGAAATGCAACAAAGTATCCAGAATTGGTATGGCCGCAAATTGATATTTGTGTAACTGAAGCAATCATTCCCACGGTAAATAATATAATAGTGCCAGACATTTGCGACCATAGAAGATATGAACCAAATGCTTCTTTCGACTTATTGTAAGCTTGTATAGATAAGTTATTTAGTGTCATTGCTGATGCTGTAAATGAACCGTACACCACATTAACAATCAACATGAACACAAATAAGTCTGATGAACCATGCTCTACATTTCTTAAGGTTAGGTTTCTCTTTTCGTCATTCGAAACAATATTGTTGCAGATGGTATTATTATTACTTGAATGACTACACACTGTCTCTGGACAAACCAGTAAACTTGTAATTTTCAGTGGAAGAAGTGGTGCGAGAGATGCCAAAAATAGAACCACGATGGTTATGACGAGAAGAAGTTTCCTCGCTCGAAATTTATCACCAAGAAATCCAATAACAATTGCAAACAATGAAGTAATTCCAAAATGCGAGGTTGTTCCAATTTGCGAAGGCGTCAGACCAAGTTGCTTCATATACACTGTTATATATTCATGAAAACAAATGTTACCTCCTAACATAAAGAATGACATCCACTTTAACACAACGGACTTCCAAGCACAGGAAAACATCATGAGATACAGGGGGAATGACGAATGAGAGATATATACACATTACAGATGTAGTACCATTACGTTTGTAATATTCTTTCCGCGTGGTTTGCTGTACCGGTTCGTTTGTTAAACTATTTATGGCATTTATTCAAATTTCGAGCTCCTCTTTTGTCATTTCGCGTTTATTTTTTACCTTTTTTACAATTAGTCCACATTTTTTTATTCTATCGGCAACGCCTGCCGAATTTCAATGTTTTAATGCTTGGCTTTGATGTGGATGCATGTAGCTATATAATATCCGTGATTGTGAGCGCGGTGATGTTAAACTCAATCCTAGAGCTGTTTTATGATTGCATATCTAACTATCATTGTGTATTAAAATTTGTGAACATGTAACGCGGAGTAGGATCGTTTAATGGCGTCTTAAAACAACCGACTCCATCTTATGTTTAGAACGTCATTGTTGCCGGAAAATACTTTGGGAACGGCGAACCTATTTTATATGATCTTTTATAAAGATCAGTTTTTAAACTTAAAGGGCGGTTACAGCGGCTTAATGTAAACAAACCATTTGTTTCCATTTTGAATTTCTAAATTGTAGAATATTCTGGAGTTGACGAGGAGTCATGCGAATTTAAATTAACTTTTAGTATTTGATGGGTATATTAATTAAGCTATCAGTCAAGCCGAAAGGGAAATTAAGATGAAAGAAAATCCAAACGCCTTTCGGAAGAAAACTTAGAAAAGAAAGAGTTACCCAAAACTTGGAAAGGTTTATCGTTTTTGATCGATAACAAGTAGGTCTGGCTTCTCCTGTATATGCAAATATCGCAGGATTACGCCTACGTAACTATAGCTTGTCCATTCGAGCGTTATTAAAATGTTGGCGGAAGTGTTGACAAAGTTTAAAAAATATAACTGTTCGAAGACTAACTTGAAATTTTATGTATCCAGCACTACCATCAGGGCTCGACCGGGGGCATGATTTTGGCCGGGAGAGCATTATTATCGCCGGGGCCGAGGGGTCAATTTTAGCCGGGGCCCTGGTTGAGCCCTGACCACCATGAAAATTTCTTTCTCTTTTATGTTTTAAGTTTTATTTCCAACTTTAGTTAGAGATCATGTTGCTCCTCCGAAAAGCCGCACACACGTAGTTAAAGTGCCCCCCCCCCAATAGCGTTATTAAACCATAGCAATCAATTGCAATTATTCAATTCGTCGAATTAGTTTTCGTCTTTGTTTACGGCAAATGTGAAGCAATGAATGAAGAAAATAACGAGGTAAGTGAATACGTCGTATGGAAATATATCACTAACCATTGATTGGTAATGAATCTTATTAAGGTTAACACGGGAAGTGAAAACAGCAACAGTCCAAAGGCCAGTGCTCGAAAATCTCCAACTTCTGAATAATGGTGTATGAGTACAGATGAAGCGGCAAACATGGTCGACGTCTGCCTTTTTGGAAAAGCAAGCGTTAAAGAGATCTCAAAAGAAACTGATGCAAAACTTTGGAAAGTTTATCGTTTAGGACGATAACAAGGCCGGTCCGACTCCTGGTCTTCCAGGTCGTCGCCATACTACTACCCTCAGAGCGAAGGACAACGAACGTTGAACGCCTCAAATTACGCTTAAAATTACGATAAGATGTCAAAGTTCGAGTTTGGGAGTGCATGGATCAACGTCCATTAAATTGCCGGATTCCCACCCTTATTTTTAAAATATAGAAGGAAGGCGAAGCTTCCAATTGATTAAAAATTTGCAAGAAATCTGGCCGGCAGTTGCCGTTCGCAATGGCGAGGGAACTACAGAATAATGATGCCCAGACACATGGTAAAACATACACGAAAGGCGACTGAGTCTCGAAGCACAACCCATCTATCAGGTGGATACTCGCAGCCCGCTGGGGGGCGAAGGAGAGATTGGAATCCAACGAGACACCCGGAGTCGCGTATCATATTCAGGAAGAAAATGGTGGACGACGTGTCGACGTCGAATAGTTGTTCGAACCATGCCACTCTGAAACACCAGAAATCCAAGTATTAAGCCATAAGGATATAGTTGATACTCCCGGGATGCTGTATTGCATGGAGTCACCGCCTATGGTGACCCCATATGTATAGTAGGCATAGATTGCCAAGGTATCTACGATTCAATGGTCAGTCGTGTCTCACCCATGGGGGGGGGGGGCGCCATTTGCCCTCTTGCGATGCAATTTTGAATGTGGAGGCTAAAAGGGATATATGGACTCAAAAGGACCAATCATTTACTTGACAATGAAAACAAGTGACAAAACAATGTAAAACGGCTCCTTTTGAGTCATACCCTTTAGTCTCCACATTCAAAATGGTGTCGCCAAAGAGGGCAAATGGCGTCCCCCATGGGTGAGACACGACTGACCATTGAATCGTAGACACCTTGGCAATCTATGTATAGTATTATCTATGCAGGTAATCATAATGAATCAGAGTAATATAAATGTGAATGTACTGCTATGTCAAAGAAATAAACATAATTGATTACACACTTATTATCGCAGTGTTATTGCATGTAATTCCGAAAAAGTAATAAATGTTTTGTGGTGTCTTCCTTTTCCCCGCGATAATCCACAATATTTTCTGGGTCCAGAATATGATCAAACGCGATTTTAACGAACGAACCTTAGATCTTGAGATCCTCAAGTGTAGTATAAATTATGTGTGCGAGTGCAGTGTTTTAACATTAATGATTTGAAACAAATTGTGAATTTACATCCAACTTATGTCGAAACATTGGCAAACATTGCTCATTAATAGTACTTTGAGTGTGCTTCTATCAAATCAACACATCAACACGAGTCCACGACACATCTTCTTTCGGGCTACCCTTGCTTAGAGCAACTGTTGCTATAGCAACAAAGACGTTTCAACATGGCTGCTATTGTTTTCTATTGCTTTTACGTTTTAACAAAACATTGCTGAATAAATTTAGCCGCGAATATAATAACGTATAATTAATATAAAATTTTCTTTCTTTACACACAGGATTTATCAAAACCAATCACGCCATTTGTTTACTAGATTTACAAGTCATTTCTGGATTACCAGGAACTAAATATTTCTCTACATCTACGCATAGAATTATGTTCTCTTTTGTTCTATCTCCTTCCCTTCCCTTCTCTTCGCTTTCGTTCCCTCGCACTTTTTGAGGCCCAATGCGGTGTTTATGGATTTTAGTCTGGCTAACCTCAGACGATTTTACTCGTCAATGTTGAAACCCCTTGGCCTCAAAGGGCTAAACTTACACCAGTTTGACAGTGGGTCAAAATTTGACCGTCAAATTAGGTTAGATAATCATTGCTGTTGCGGGATTTATGTCTGATTAATTTCAAATATCCATTTCCTGCATGGTGGCTGCCACACAAATCTGGCAGAACCTCGAAAATGTATCTATATGTAGATCGGCTTTGATTCAATTGTCTTATGACTAAGCATAATCTGGGTGGGTTTACAAGCAATTGGCATCTTGAAGCAAGATATTTTTTTAAGTCATGTACAATAGATGCTATCTTAATTGTTCTGTACACATGCACCAAATGTCTGACGTCTATATTTACACAAAATATTACTTTGAACCGTTGTACATTGGAAGACGCAGGCAGAGTTTCCAGTCATGAGGATTTAATTTATAATGCATGTGATGCATATGTGATTGCCATTGAATGAGCAAATATTTTGTTTTCTTCAGCAATAAGAAAATACGCCGTCTGAGCAGTTTACTGTCTTGCAAACGACACTGTAGCCTTGTTTCCGTTGCACGAAAAAGAAGGATCTCTCATAAAGAGTATTCTCTATCAGCTGTCATCTTCTTCTTTAAGATCCTCACCCTGGCATACACAAAATAAAAATTAAACAGTTCATTTTGGTGAACTTTTCC
Source organism: Virgularia gustaviana (assembly GCA_025770025.1). NCBI lineage: Eukaryota > Metazoa > Cnidaria > Anthozoa > Scleralcyonacea > Virgulariidae > Virgularia > Virgularia gustaviana. The sequence continues at coordinate 9,043 of JAOTOK010027449.1, forward strand.
ACTGTAGTTCCTAATAATCCTGACTCCAAAAGATGTTTTCCTGCAAGGGAGTCGCGGGTTACTTTGACTTTTACAATGATCGATATAATGGTAAAAAATGGTTAATGATAATATTGATAATAATGAGAAAATGGTAACAATGATAACAATGATAATCATGATAATAATCGTAATAATAACAATGATTATTACCACAATAATGATAATGATAACAATGATAACAATGACAAGATAATATTCATAATAATGATAACAATGATAATAATGATAATAACAATGATAATAATGTTAATCATAATAATGGTAATTAAAAAACTTACAGCTTCAATCTTTGAATCTAGCATAGCAAAAAATTCAACTTGAGACTTCGTCCTCGTGCTAAAATATAATTACAAGTTCATTCATTTACAGCACTTGTATAAATATATATTTTGTATCCCGACTAAAGGAAAAGCTAATGAATTATAGGTGTTATTTCTCATAATGTGAGTTCCTCGCTGCGCAAAATCACACACGAAATGTAAAGTCAGAAACTGACAGGATTTAGTTGTTTACATTCACGCGATGTGGCCGACTTAGTACTGTGAGCCAAAATATCTTATCAGGCCATTTCTGCTAAAAATCAGCTTTCAAATACATATATCACCATGTAAGTCTGCCATGCTCTAAATATGTATCCATAACAAACTTTAAGCCATGCTGCCCATTCAATCATAATCCTGCCTATGCCTCCTTGTTATAAATAATAAATTTGAATTCATATGAAGACAAACCTTGGTCTGTTTTTGACGATTGCTGCACTTGTGAGGTTCTGAAAGAAAATCGAAATATCATATTTTTGCATGTATAAATTAATTATCAGGCTTTCCGAGATATAATTGATTACGGTTTTCAAAGTTAAACCTGTGGAGGGCCTGAATCCTAGGAACACATTGTTTAAGAAGCAATGGATCCCCTAGACTGATTTTCAGACATTTTCAATGCGAAATCTGTATACTCACCATTAGACTAACTGCGCCAGCTGTCAGATCCCCGAATTAAAATCACAATAATGTTTACATATAATACTACCTCTTTTCAGGTGACGTAATGCTACATAGGATGCTACCGATCATTCCATGATCAATTTTGCTACGATCAGCTACAACCTCGTTCCCAGGCTCTTTTCTCGGCGCTCCTTCCTCGCTGGAGCAAAGACCATGGTCCATGCTGGTTACGTGGTACCCAATGTGGCTCAAATGTCACGATTTTGCTCGCTAACCAACGCTACACAGACGAGTCTTCGTCTCAAACAGAAGATAACTTGTTCGAAAACTTCTGAAATGTTTAAACATTTATATTTTGTTTGCATTTTGCTATTAGTAATAATAGTCAAAATTGAAACATCAAATCGATTTTCGAACAGTCACTACTTAGCCACTCCTCCCTGTTTGCTTTAAATTGTTAACACCGAGAATCTAGGTGCCACGTGATCAGTCTGAACCAGGGTCTTCGCTCCAGCGGGGAAGGAGCGCCGGGGAAAGAGCCTGGGAACAACGTTGCGATCAGCTACAGACTATCTACGAAAGTATCGCCAAGGGTCTCGTTCTAGAATCTTCTATAAATTTAACCCAGTGGCTCATAAATGAACAAAGTTAACTTATAACTCCGACGAAATGTTTTTACAATGGCAACTTGTTCATTCAATAAATTAACAGTAGACCAATGAATAATTTTTCAAATTCAAATCAGGCAGTTAAGATCTGTTTAAGAAACCGTCAAATAAATTTGTTTGTACAACAAAATAATTTCACAAACGTTTTCGAAAATATTTTTGTCACGACTGTAGCTAACTCTGTATTGAGGACAACGCGGTGGGTCACACCATTTTATTTTGTCATCCCACAAAGTCTCGATACAAATTGTGCATTGTTATTTTGAGATGTTCTCGTCATACGTTCAGACAAAGTAAACAATTGGAAAATGACAAATTACAACAACAAGCTGTTAAAAAAGTTCAGACGAAAATTACCTAGCGACACATTGTCTGCAATGACGTCAAATCCATTACCAGTTACTAGACATAATATATTACCCCCTGCATTCTTTCATGTTTTAAACGGCTAAAACGAGTCGATTTGAATTACAACGATTTCGAAATCCTTCGTTCTTCAAAGCCCATCGTCTCGTTAGCATTAACACTTAGCCGCGACATTTCTAATGAACTTTTAATGGCCTTTTATCTCCATATCTGTTTTGCGCCATAGAAAATTGAAATTTCGCAGCTTTTCGCAGCTGTGAAAACACGGCTTTTACTGATTACCGACTGATCTTAATTTGTTACATGAAGATCAATATTTTATACATTACGATAATTATTTTAACTAACACAGTTCAAGTCACGAAAATCCCAATTGTTGTTATCTGACGTAATGTAGCTCAGCATCCCCACACATTGAAAACCAGCGTTAAGGAAAGTTTTTGTAACTAACATTATTTGGGCATTTGGAACCTAAGGTAAAACCGACAAGTATTGGATACTGATCTCACCGTTGACTGTAATTTTTCCCTAAATTAACACTCAATAACTAATTAGTTTTTCAATGCTCCTCATTAATTTTAAAAAAAGTTGAACAATATATACCGGCGTGCCGCCAAAAAAAATGGACTCGTGTGGCGTATAGAGAAAACGCTATTCATTTATAGTTTTTAAATTTCAAAAATATTCTAAAAACATTATGCTTCCGCTGTTTGTAATACTGTATAACGAACAATGAATAATATTTATCAACGTTGGAATAAAATATTAAACCACATA
>JAOTOK010027482.1:0-11830 GCA_025770025.1 Virgularia gustaviana
TACAATATTGGTGTTCATTTAGGCACATCAAACCTGCTGTGAGGAATTTTCGCAATACTCTAGGGAGCCACCTTAAGACATATACATTTCATAGAAAAGTATGTTCTATACTTTATCAAAATACTTATTTTAAAATTTGAAGTATATTTCATAGAAAAGTATGTTCATAATCTATACTTTATCAAAATACTTATTTTAAATTACATTCCATAGAAAAGCATGTTCTATACTTAAAAAATACGTATTGTATTTAATAAGTGCATTTCATAGAAAGGTATGTTCTGTATTTTATCGAACTTGATATGATAGTATGGAATATAAGCACACAATAAATGTCTGGTGAACCTTTTAGGACGCAGTAGCAGCCAAAGACTTGTCACAGCGATCACAGCGACCGTTTGAACTTTTTATGTGTAGCGTACTTAAAAGAGAAGGATATGGTGAAGGTAAGAACAATTTTGTGTAAGGCGGTGTTGCATTTAGGGGATTTGAGTTAGATGGAATCGTAACAACTTCAAATTATAAATACTCAATTGTTATGAGGTCGATTGTCGTGGTAGTTCGTATTAGCCCATCAGGCGCGAAAGCCTCGAAACCAAGCAAGATTTTTAAGCGCTCCGAATACTGAAACGTTGAGCACGAGGATTGACAACTTTATTCAAACACGTAATAATGTTTGACGCTATGATCAGTTGGTTCCAAGATGTGCGCAAGACCATTGCGCAAGATTAAACACTATTACATGGATATAAATTATATACTTTCGCTGGCGTAATTGTTTTGTCAACCATCAGTTGATATGACACTGACTTAGCTATATGGTTACAATCCATTAGCTAATTAGCCATTTTCAAAAGGAGCCAAGTACTGGGTTCGAGTTGGGTTACAAAGCATGTTGGGAATGTTTGGAAGGACGAGTGTTTTGTCAATGTCCTTCCAAACATTCCCAACATGCTTTACATTCACACCTTGAACCCAGTACTCTGCTCTTTTTGAAAATTGCTAAACAACACCTGTGCTTTATACAAAATCAGTGCGACATAATGCATGCATGCTTCGTAACATAATCATAGTTTGAGGCAATATTGATGAACAGCTAAATTTTCAAACCTTGAAAAAATCGCTATTCAGTCAATAACGTTATTCAGCCTTCGTACCAACCCCTGCTGTACACGCATTCTTACATCATTAGGATTAATGCCTATACATTTATACATTATGTACTATTATCAATATTGTCGCTGTGCAAATAAAATATTATACTTAAAAATAATATATATTTTTAGGCCTTTTTCCCTCTCGTCGACTTGGCGCCTTTAATTTTTTCTGACACTTTATAGCCTGTATAGTTTCCTGCATTTTTTCTTTCTGTAGGATTTCGATGGATGTCGAACTATCTCTAAATAAAATAACACATTTACAGTGATGGGATGATGCAGGTTTTGTGCCATGAAGATATCGCGATAATGCTACTCTTATATAATAATAAACTACTACGCAATATTGTGGGAAATGACAAATCGATGAACCTTTTGTTTTGCACCATAAAATAGCTCAGTTTGCTGGTATAAAGATCTATATGGCGTAATTGTAATGTAATACTTATGTATAGGAAGCTATTTTCAAATCTAACTTGGGCGGACCGTATATAAGCATAGATTATTCAGTTTAAAATTTAATTTGGTTGAATTTATTTGGTTTTCTACTTGGATTGTATTGTACCAAAACGTGGCGTATTCTGTTGTTTTACAAGCACTGTGTGGTGCAAGATTAGTTGTTGAAACCATTGCTATCATACGAAAGAAATTGCTACTATAGCTACTACGGTACGATACAGCTCTAGTGGGAAAAAACTTAACCTAGATTACTTAGTTTATCATCGAGGTATATAATTCACGCAGAAGTTGCATGTCACACCAAAGCCCTTGGCGTCCGACCATTACAGCTCCTTAAGTAATAGTTAAAGTATAACCAACCGATTTATATGGCAATTACAATGGCTAGCCGGTGCGAGCGTTTGTAATTACCCATACAAATCAGACGCGAATATTTTAACTTACTTATCGAATAACAATTTTTAGCAAATCACAATTGCTCGGTTGGCCGTCACTCTAACAAATTCCAGGTCAAAGGCTACAGGTGTGAAATGGGGCATCTGTGTAGGCTAATGTAGTAAATAAGCACATGCAGTCAATTTCGACATGCTCTGGAAACTCTTCCAGACCATGTCTAGATTGACTCTGGTGTAAGTGGTGTGCATGCAAATCATTGTATCGGAGACTATAGTGCGTTGTAACAGTAAATACTTTGTTTATCAATTTATATTATCAATTTCATAGTGTATGGTCGTGTATGAGTTGTGCAAGGTGTTGCATCTTGTTCAGTAAGAAAAACTCTTGCTTGTCCCACCCAATGCAGAAGCTTTCAAGTACAAGTACAAGATGCAAGTTATTCTGTTTGTACTTGTTAAAAGGCCGCAGCAAGGTGCGTTCGAAAACCTTGTCTCAGTCTTGTTTATCAAGTTGTTAGCAAGTTATGTATTATCGAACGATGCGGTTTCGTCACACATGCAACCAAATAATACAAAATCGTTCAACCTTGTACATCTGATGATTCCGTACGCCAAGCTTCTTCCGAACGCATCCTAGTGCTGCTCATTAGACCATATTCATGAAGTATTTGCACTATACCTTTTATATGCGCGGAGAAACATGGCCTTTTTGATGTTTTCTGTGCATTTTCTTTACGAGAATATTTAACCGATTTCATGATTCACCATATTCAGATTCAACATTGGTTCAATTTGCTTCTGTTGTTTTGGATTGCAGGTGTGAAAACGAGGTTATATAGGAATGCTAATTTAATACTCATAAAACTGAATAATCAAGTAAAACCGTTTTTGAATATTATGGTGAATTATTTAAACGGGAGAGGTTAAAGAAATACTTCACCTTTTTGTGCGATGATTTTTAACAGAATTTGTAGCAAGCCACGGGACCGTTTTATTGGGGGAAAGTGTTCACGAAATCAGTATTAGGTCATGCCAACAACAACGGGAAGTCGAGATTTATGCGAAATTGAGCGACTTGTGCACGAAGTCTCATTATATGACGTTATTGTCGAAATTGTTTGATTAATAAGTATCAACAACTAGGTTTGCTAAAATCGTTGCACAAAAAGATGAACTATGCCTAATGGTTTAATTTCAATGAACACTAAATTAGATACCATAATATGCTACAGAGAACTACTAACTTAAATAGCCTTATTTTGAAGTTTTTTGACATAACTATTGACATAAATTTTTGACATAACTCTTGAGAAACTTAACCGATGTAGTTTGTACGAAATTCTGTTTATTCACTCGACAGCGTTGATTTTTATAAAAATGTACACCATATCAACCTGCAATTAAATTATAGTTTTGATCGAATCTTGATCGCACTCGTACTTTATTTGTTATTAAGTTCTGAATCTGAATATAAATATGGGATTGTCATGATGGGGTATGAAGATGAGCTGGAGACGTATGTCCAAGCATATAGTCAATAGAGTAGATGGTCTGGAAACTTCATAACAATTCAATAGAACCATTTATTTTTTAGCGGTCCGGCATCCATCACTTCTAGCCAATCAGATTGCTCGTTAGCGGTCCCGTTTTTCGCAACCGGACCGCTAACGGTCTTTTTTCATGAAAAATATCAACGATAGATAAATAGACTACAAATATGTAACTTTTCTCTGAAAAAACAGGAAAATGGATGATGACAATGACAGTTACCACAATGAAAGTGAATTTTATTATCGCGGGGAAGAAACTAGCGAGGAAAACTGAAAATTGTTTACCAATTTTGAATTAAATCACGTCGCGCGTATGACTGCGTGTACAATTAAGCTTTTACAATAAATTATGTTCAGAATTCTACCGGTAGTACGTTGAATTTAGTTTTTTTACAGTAATTGCTAAAAAATAAACACGTTATTTGCCAGCTTTGCTCGGTCCGGACGACGGACGAAACCGCCCCGCGGTCATGAGCCCGGACCTCGCAGCTGGCAAATAACATATATATATATATATCTATATGCTGTGTCAGGTTTATGGAAGTTTATGCACCTTCGGTACCACGTGTCTATTGTATTAAGTTGCGGTGGTCAGGCAATGACGACCTCGAACGTGGGTATTGTTCAGTCTTACTGGTGAGTGACCAAGGTCGGTTACTCCTATTGGCCGTTTGCGTAAATATACAATAGGCACGTGATGAGCAAGATGCACAAACTTGCATAAACCTGAACAATAACAGATATTGAGTTCTATAGGCTTGTTGTGAAGTTTCCCGACCATCTACACTATCTATTGACTATCGTTCAACATTGTTCAACCAATCGTTTCTCGACCGTAGATCTTGATAGCTCAAATCGGGCTTGACATTTAAAAGCTGGAGGAAATGTCTGAATTTGTGTTGGAACGGTGCTCTAAAATGCATCGTTGGTTGATGATACGAAATTTACAAAGTCATCATTATTGGCTTGCGAAGTACGAACACAAATACGTACATTGCATGCGCTATACATGGAGGGTAAAGCTCGGAATGTACAGCCAAAGCCAAAATGTTCAGCAACAATTGCTATAGCAGAAATATCAACTATGTTAATTGTTGCCACCTGTCGTTGCCTAGTGACACGTGTTTCAATAAAAATATCTCTTTCATACTGGCTTATGTCATTTACTGGCATATGTATTTCCACCCGATATGTGTTGTTATTTCTACCTTTATTTAGCGTTGCTTACACAGTAATAAAAAACTTTTCAATACTGGATTCTGCTGCCAATCTGGGCAATAGCCTGACAAGTTGGTCCTGATTGTCATTTTTAAGGAGTCGTACCTTCACTAATAATAAATATACAGTAGTCTAGCATAAGACAAGACAACATCCTCCTGCGTTACTCAGAATATAATGGATCTGCGTTACAGTAAACTACGTCTGACCCATGTAGATGCATAGTGGAATAATTTCGATAGCTACGAAGGGCCGGTTATATTCAAAGCTGGGTTAGCTTAGCCCTGGGTTAGGGAGAATTCCAGGATCAATTTTTCAGGCCTATTTTATGAAACACAGTTTCTTCTTAACAGAACAGTTACGAATTGGTTGAAGTGCTAAGAAGTTAACTTTAAAACTAATACAGTGGGTTAACGTTTAACCCTGGGTTAGCACTAACCCACCTTCGAACAATTCAGCCCAGGGGACAGCGTTGTCTGCCCAGATTAGTGTAGAATACGTCATTGTTGGTGACGTAAAGCGATTTGGGTTGGTTTATTCTAATTATCATTTCGTGCTACAATAGTAACAATACGATGCCACGTTGAACGATTTGATGTGAAGGGAATACATCAAGAGCAATATAGTATTTAGTGTTGTGTCGTTAGAACTGACTGGAGGGCTCGTCATATAACGTACCTTCAAATTAAAGTTACCAATAAAAGACTTTAGTCAACACTCTATAAATTTGATTAGAGAAAGACTGAGATGTCAGCGTTGTACTCATGGTGGAACAAGATGAAGGATTTAATGTACTTTTTAGGTAATAATAGCTACATATATCTACATGCATACATACATACATACAGCACGCAACATTATATAACTTGCTTATCACTTATATCTGTGATAACAATGATTTCTTTAAACGTTGATATTCGCAAAAAAGGTTGATCCGCAGGAAAAATACGATCGATATTTTCGTCCCGCGTGACCCACAAGAGAAAACCGCGCGACATTTAAAATCTTGCACTTTGGCAGATTTCCCCAAAACGTCATTTCTGGTTATATGCCGGCATATGCGTCCACTGTGAACTTCAATTGTTTAGAACGAATAGACACTTCCCGAATTTTCTTCAATGCACACGACACAATAGTACGAAAAAGAGACTGGCAATGAAACTCAGCATATTACAATAGATATCATTGCCGGCCTCGTCTTCATGCTATTGTCTCGTGTGCATTCAAGCAAATTCGGTCATGTGTCTACATTTTCCGTTTCAGCACGAATAGACGAATATCTCTGTGGGGACAAAGTTTATAAATAAATAAATAAAAACAACAGAAATAATATCTAAAACTTTAAAAATTAATATAAAATTAATTGCTAGTAAGTTATTACTACGAAACATTCTGACTCATTACTTGATCGTTTTTAGGTTTATCTCGAAAGACACTCAAACTTGTGTTCCTTGGTCTGGATAACGCAGGCAAAACAACACTATTTAGGATGCTCAGAGATAACATGATGATACAACATACTCCAACTCTACATCCAGGTAAAATAAATGAAAAAAACTTTGTATGTTTATTCTTCCGTAACCTCGGAATTATACGTTGAAGTAGGTGTTTCGACATTTCAAGACGCAAAAGCTGCTTCTAGCTTACAACTAAAATGGTCTTGTTTCAACAGAGTAAAATAACTTATAAGTTAGCTTAAAGTGGACAGCTTTACACATTATGTACAATATTTGACGTGATGGAAAAGCCAGAGTTAATATGGGTACTCCTATTTCTCCAGGTTATAAACAAACTAGTAGGAATTAAATAGCTTACTTTACTTAAGCGTGGAAATGCGACAGTCTGTTGTGACTTGTGATGACCCGCTTGTATACTGGATACTGGAGATAGTTTAAACAGCATGACGTCATGTGACGTAAAAACCTCAATAGATATCTGAACACAGCAAAGTATGGGAAACAATCATATTTAATTTCCACGAACCTGTTGAACCCTGGTTGAACTTAGAACACCCTAACCCTTGAAATGAAATGAGATGAAAAGAGAAGACACAGTGAGCCACCCACCTCTCGCAACAGCTTTTCTGATTCACTATTGGCAGTCACATTGTTATGGATAATTTTGCTTCCACACTCCTTTGTATTAGGGTAAGGGTTATTGTTTGGGTTAGCTATCACGAGCCAATCAGAGATCTTGTTCCAAGAGGTGCGTATATACCGCCTCAGTGGCCGTTATCCTCGTTTAGAACAATATACCAAGTGATCCGATAGTTGTGCAGTTGCAATGTATCAGTATGTTACTATATTCATCATAAATAATGGTGTTCTGTAAATGCTTGATTGGTTTCTCATGTTCACACATATCAAATTGTTCTTAACAGATCGGGACGAATTTTCCCTTGGTGAAATGAGCTTTTTGGCGGTGGATATCGGCGGTCATGAACAAGGTAATAGCGAGCTTAAGATCGACGACGGGAGAGGACGACGACGGGACAGAAAAATCTGAAAGGGACTAGGTATACCCTGTCATCGTAAACAAGCGAAAGCAATCTCAAGACCACGACGAAAGTGTAGTTTTCGCGTCGTTGAAAAGACGACAACGGCAGAAATCGTGACTTTATACGTGCTCGATTCTGTAAAACCGGTCAAACGCCCCGTCGTCGTCATCTCCCGTCGTCGATCTTAAGCTCGCTAGTTCTATATCAGACCATCCTCAGAGAAGGTAACTTTCTGACAATGAGAGAAAATCAACTTGTAAAAGTTGACTCCAGCGGGATTTGAACTCGCACCTTCGAAATACCGGTCGACCGCTCCACCAATTGAGCTATCGAGTGGGTTGGGATTGGAGGCGAGTTTAAATCCTGCTCGAGTCAACTTTTACAAGTATTGGCAACAAGGTAATAGGTGTGTAATGGTATGCATGTACTGTATGTAGTTGTGACACTCACCATTCCAAAAGGCTATAACAAATGATTATTTCAAGGTATGGTAAACAGGGTTTATGATTTTTTTATTCTCTTCATAGCACGTCGTCTGTGGCGCGATTACTTCTGGGAAGTTGATGGAATTGTTTTCATAATTGATGCTTCAGATAAGGAACGATTCAGAGAAGCAAAAAAAGAGTTAGATGTAGGTAAAATGTATTATGCCCAATGTACAGATTACTGCATAATCGGAACACAGTGAAGTTTTCGAAGGATGCTTAGACTCCGCATCAGTGAACTATAACGACCTTTAGAAATTTTTACAGGGTTTGTTGAGTGAACCGATAACAGAAAATTGCCCTGTACTTCTTTTGGGTAATAAAATTGATATTCCTATGGCAGCAAGTGAAGAACAAATAAAAGAATACTTCAATCTTTATTCATACACCACTGGCAAGGAAAAAGTGAGTGAAGTAATTTTAAAGTGCCTATATCATGGTCAGGGATTTTACTTCTTTGCAATATTTAAACAATATGAAGTAAATTAGTAATATATTTTCTGCCCTTGACGTCATTCTTGCACTATAATCTGGTAAAAATCAAGATGGCGGATGCCAGCAGAATTATAAAAAATTTTGAAGTTAAGTAAGATCAAGGAAGATATGTCACAACTGTACAGGAATTTATTAATAAGATTCATCGTTCTTCCGTTTCTCACGACCGAATTTTTGAAAGTTTAAAAGACTCTTCAATATCATAAAAAATGTTAATGTTAACAGGTTTATAATTTTATTTTCAGCACGAAAGGTACACGGAAGAAACTAAAATGAGGCCCTTGGAGCTGTTCATGTGCAGTATATTGAAGAAACAAGGCTACGGCGAAGGTATTATTCTTTTTCCTTTTCTTATCGTTAGTACAATTTGTTTATCGGTAATTCTCATATTTGTTCTTAGGACTAAGGTGGCTTGCTGATAAATTATGATCAAGGCTATGTGATAGCAATGTTGGTGTAGAGAGCACTGAAACAGACCTGGCTAGTTTTTCAAGTGTATAGCCGTTTTCAACAAAGTAAAATAATGCTGCTCATGAAAAAACCTAATACTATATTTTAGCATGGACGAGTCTGTAGCCCGGCATAATGCACGAAGCACGATTAATGTACAAACGTACACGTAAATGCAAGGCATTTTTCAGTATGATAATCCGTAAATCCGTATATTAGTGCTGCATAGCACGAAATATCCAACTACAGCTTTTCTACTTTCCTTAACTCTATAGCTACAGCATAAGTTATGATTAAAAAATCCATTAAAGCATGTCTCAAAAACGTAAACAAAATAATGTGGACCACACTTGAGTGTTATTGTTTGTATCTCACCAAATAAACAATGTTTACCACAATGTGCAGTATTTGAATGACTTATTGTTCATAAAAAACTTCTGTAAATCCTGTGAGTTTTGTATTTTCAGCTGAGAAAAGCCCAGAACTGAAGTGTGGTCCACATTTGTTTACATTTTTGAGACAAGCGCAGAAGAGACTGTAATCTACCTTTATAGGCGGTAGAACTGAAGTGATAATTAACATGAACCAGCATCATGACAATGAATGACACAAATCAGCATTTTATCGCGTCCCTCTAGCCATTATGTTAGAGAGTTAATTGTGAAACACAAGTTATAGAGACATAATACGTAACCAGTAGATGTAATTCAGAATTCCTGTATACAAATTAAATATTATGTACAGCCTTTATTTCCAATACAATCTTTATAGTATTGTATAATAAATGTTGTGTAACTCTTTCTCTACATGGTCTAAGTTCTCCACCCAAAATAGGACACATATCTTTATTTCTTATTAAATAAATACTTATTTTAAACATTCGACTATTTACCCACTAGTCAGTATACGCGCAGTGTAAAGATACACCGAACAGGTGTTGATTACTTTAAACTAAAAGTGTGTAAGGCACACACTTTATGGTATGTAAAGTTACACCCTGGTAAATTACACTTATAAAGTGTAACGAAGGCAACCAATTTATACTACACCAACCAAGTGTTACGGCAACACATACTTAGTGTAAAACAACACTATATCGATGGAAAGGTACACCACGATGGTGTAAATTTTGCGTTTAAACCAAATCAGTGTAAAGTTACACATATTTGGTGTTCCCACAACACCACTAGATTTACTGTGTAGTCAGGGGACTCCCGTAATGCCCGCTCTCGTGACGCGTAGGCTTCCAGCTCTGGTGCTGAGTTTCGGAGGAGCAACCCTTGGAGCAAGGTAAGCGAACTAATAGATATAATTGGAGTTCTGCATTGTAGAACCCCGTTCTCTTGCATCGTTTTAAAAGAGTGTCCGATTAAACGAGGATAAAATGTAATATGTCATATTTTGACATTTTCAGGAAAATGGCATACACACATAATCTTTTATTAAAAGTTTAATAACTTCTTTAGGACTTTTTTGTATTTCTTTCTTATATAAAGATGTACGTTCTGACGTATGTACACCATCTGCCATGTTGGGTTGCATTGAAAGTGTATATGACGCAAAATTGCAGAGGTAAAAAATCGCTCAACTCACGGCGAAGTTTTTAATCTGTTTTGAATCACACCACAACAAACCTCAACTAATTTTGTGTCATATGCATTTTATAGCTAAGTGCCAATATCAAGGTCAGAAATCTTATTTTTTTTAATATTTGAACGATATAATGCAAATTTAAAATTTATCTTCTTCCTTATCTTCATAGATTAATTTATCACTAACGTTTTGAATCAGAATTCAAAAAAATGAGTTTTGGCACTCGAGAAAAAATAAACAAAAATAATTTGCAATTCGTCTTCTGACGCCACGTCCAAAACTTTAATGCTTTTCAATTTTTGCTAAGAAGAATAATTAGAAATTTATTTTATAAAAGATCACGTAACTAAGTACTCTAAGTAAATTCCTTGACTTTGATATTGGAAATGAATTTAAGCAACAACAATATAGTATAATATACAGTAAGAGTAAAATTCCACAACCTCAATCTTTTGGGATTTCTAAGAAACGACATATCCTGGACGTTGTTTTCTTGTTCTTTCCTACCATCACGTGTTGTTACTTGTATAGATTCGCAAAATGTATGCCCGGTTAAAATCTCGAAAAGTTAAAACCACGACGCAACCATTTTCTGCCATTTCACAGTGGCACTGGGAATTTGTCAAGAAGTGCACCGTCAATTATTTGATCAACGTTTCTTTTTTGAACGTTGTACAACCACCCATTGTCCTTCACTTTCATCGGCCTCCCCTTCAACATTCATTTCGTGATTCATGCCGTCCACTTCTGGAATAATAGTATCGATTGTCATTATCATGCATGCATATATCATGAACTTGTGAATGAACAACGTGATTTAAAGTTGTTTTTTTTATCTGAGCTTTCAGCCTATACGTGCCTCGGGTTATCACAGATAAAGTAACATAACAAATGTGGCTTTAAAAAGTGATACATGATAAATTACCGGATAAAAAGCGAAACGTCAGCTATTAATCAGACTTTTGGCAGTTTATCACCCTCTCGCTTGTGGAGTATAATACCACTGCAAAGCGCATTACATTTCATTCTCACAGTAATCAGTCCGGTATTGGTTTTATGGGAATTCACTAAGAAAACATCTAATCGTAAAACTACAAAGTACAAACAAATGGCAGCGAAAATATTCGGCGTAGGTTCCAGACAAAAACTAAAGGAGCTGGAATAACGATATAGAAGATTGAATAGACGTATTCAAAAAGATTTAAAAAATTACAATAAAATTGAACTAGTTGATAGGTTTCCTGCTGACTTCTTTTTAAACATTTTGTTTCAACTCCGTGTCCCTCCCCCAGTGGGTGAAAAATACTATAGAGAGTTTGCGGACCTGCCTTCGAAATTCTGGCCGAAGATCGCCTTCCAGTCCTTATATAGAGTTCAATGATGAAGTATAATTCAAAAGACATTAACGATATTGCACACTATAGTAATTGTCAAATGTGTCAGTCGCGGATTAAGGGGGGGGGGCTGACTGGGCTGCAGCCAGGGGCCCACAGATTTTCCCCTTCCAAGGGGGCCCGCAGTCACTGGCCAA
>JAOTOK010027493.1:0-11830 GCA_025770025.1 Virgularia gustaviana
TAACGCATCAACATAATTTACGAGTACGAAATGTCGAGTGAAATTTTTAAGACAGTGCTCATAGAATAAAATGGGGCTCCTCATATTCCTTTGTCCCGGGCCCCGTAATTTTCTGCTATTGCTAACCGTAAGAGCGGCCCTGCTTGTTGGAAACAGATATGTTAAATATATTTGTGCTGCTTTGTTTCGTCGAAAGTCGAAACAAAATTTAATTAAAAAGGGTTTTTTGGTCATTTTGAAGGCTTGAATTTACTCCCACTAGTAACTTTTGTATTGTTGGTATAGTTTGGTATTATTCCAGTTCCTTTTATGTTCACTAGAACACGCCCGATACAGAGTGTTTTGCAAAAAAATTCAGTCTATAATCTTTCTTTACTATAACATAAAAAAGTGACTTGTGCTGAGAACCTCTAGCTCCACGTCGAACACAACTGTATTTTGATGACGTAGCGAGATTCTGAAAACTTTGATAGTCAAACCTCTAACCCTTTGACAGCAAGCAGCACTGTCTTTAGTATTTTACTCTGGCTAACGCCAGACGATTTTACTCGTCAACTGGGAAGGCCTGGCTGACAATGGGTTAACCAGTGAACTCAAATAAGACCTAAAAATGGCCGAGGGCCTGGCTAACCTCAAAATAGAAATTACCAGGCTAACCTCGAAATAGAAATTTTGAGACAAGCTCTCTCTTTTCCAGCCTCTGTAATTGTGCGGTTGTTCCAAACATAAGTTGTTTTGCAAGACGAATGGGGCTCTTAGTGAACAATTTGCAACAAGCTGGCTGCACAGCTGTGAAAACCAAATGGGTGCATATTAACCCTTTGTTATAGCCTTTGTACGTTAACAAGTAAAATCGTCTGGCGTTAGCAAGAGTAAAATACAAAAGACTTGCTTGGTTGCTGTCAAAGGGTTAACCAATTAAATGTTGGGCACCTTCATGTACCAGCGTGCGTGGCGGGCTCTGGAGTTTTGTACTTCTCATCTCATATCGCAATTCCGAATTGCGGAATACAAGCTCTTTCATCTACCACCATATGCTTATTACATGAAGTGTTTACGCGTAAGGTTGCCAATAAACGCTGGCCGTCAAAATGCGGACGCGTGGAGCTAAAAGCGCGATGGAATGAGATCATGAAGTGGATATGTGGAAGTTGGAACTCAGGAACTGGTTTCAATTTTTGCGCGTGCTTTAGAAAATTATATTCAAGAATGCAAGACAATTACCAGCAACATTATTTTGCAGAACTTGGATGTTGCAATATCGTTGCCGATGTCATAATCAGAGATTTATTCAAATTCCGAAGACCGACGCTACGTACGTAAGTTAATTATTGCTGGCCGGTGGGATAGGGCCGCAAACTTTTTGCAATTTCATCCTTTTTCCTTGGTCAGTTTACGAAAAATCAAAATGTAGTTGTAGCATTTGTATTTGGTTTAAGACTGATGCAACTTATTTACGAGTCTAAACATGTAAAAAATAACAAAATAGTCTAGAAGGATCATTAAAACAGATTATTGCTAACATAAATAGTTAGGTATTAACTGTCTAGTGCCCAGTACCATTTTGGTGCATGGGGGGGAGGGGGGGGCTACAACACTTTGCAGCTTAAAAGATGCATTATGCATAATTAATTGCCCTTTATGAATAAATATTTTTAAAAAACATTGTACTATAATAGTGATGTAACATTATTTTTTTAACTGGTAAAATTAGCAAAACCTGCTAGAAATCTGCACCCTTTTTGCATTTCAAGTTATATTGTTTATTAATTAATAAAGATTATAATAAAAAGTTTTATTTGAGTTATTTTCCTGTAACTAGTTTTATTATTTCATGTGATTATTCCAAACATCACATTATACAGTACAAGTGCATCAGTAGTCTGAAATTTTTACATATACACATGACTAAATTATATTAAAATTATTAAAATTTTTAGTCGTCTAAATTCAGAATATAATTTGTGTACTAAAATACATAATTATTGAACAAATCCAGTGCTCAATTAAGGCTGTACCAAACTAGTAAGTACATGCATGCAATACTAACAATTTCACATTAAGTTTTAATCTATTACAATTAATTAATATCTCAAACTAGACAATATCATTCAACTTCTTATTCTAAATTAGGTTATTTTGTATCTTATACTTTAAACTATTTTCTTCGTAAGTCCTAAAGAATAATTTTTCCTAATGAGCATTCAGCAGAATTGCTGCTTTCACAAACATAGGAAGCAACTTCAAAGTGGGGGCACCGGGGCACACATTTTTGATTTTTGGGCACTTTATTTGACAAAAAGTTTGATGGATTGAAATTTTCCAATTATTATAAGAATATTTTATTCAAAACTTTTCAGTTATTCAACATTGGGATTACAAAATACCAGGAACACTAATATTTGCTATTTGAAATTGCAGCTCGACTGGGACATCAGAATTTTGTTTTGTGGCACTTCTTTCAAAAAAGGCACTTCTTTCAGTTTCCAAAATCTTGGGATGGGGGCATGCATCTGCGTACATCGTGAACGATCGTCGTAAGGCGTGAACGTTTGTCGTAAGTCGTGTTTGGGGAAACGGCTGTGCACCAGAATGGTGAGTAGCCAGAGTAGGCAAAAACACACCTGACACAATTCCGTACATAACAAACGCGAATTTTCGATTTTCAGTGATGGTAAGTTAATTCGCTTCATATTTCCGTTTTTCAAATATTAAAAAGTGCTGTAACAGTATGAGTTATTCTGTTTGATATATCTGGTAAAATATATTGATCACAAACATTTTACGGATTTCATAATTACTACGAAACATTTTGTTTGTGTATGAAAGGAACGCTCACGTATGACTGTAACGAGTGCATGTTTCAGCCAGACCAGTGTCCAGGTAAAACAATATTTCTATGAAGGTAATGGGATTGAAACTAGTTAGGGTCGTATTCAACATTCAGCAGGCAATCTTCACATCTGTACGAAATTATATACGTGTATGTTTGAGCTGCATGAGTACACGGGTCTGATAGGCGTTTCATTTGCGTTCCAACGGTGAAAGAAGAACCTGACAATCGGGATTAGATATTTGAAACGGGCAAAAAAGTAGCGGAATGTTTCGACTTCCGTCTACGACTGTTGACGCGTTGAAGTTTCTCGGATTCATATTTTTAGATTCGAAAATTGCACTAAATCCCAAATTCCAAATTCCTGGATGCAGCTTAATGAGAAGATTTTGACTATCAGAGTTGTAGAAGCGACGAGCCAGAGGGTCAACTTCGGGGGCAACCGCAATGTTGTTTTGTTAAGGGGGTCGATCGGAATTACTACGCTAGGAAAATGCCGGAATTTGGATGTGTTATAAAGTTTCAATGTGCTGAGTTAGTCGGAGTTGGTGTTCTGTGAGTAATTGGGAACATGACTCCAGTAATAAAACCTCCCGGTTTCATGATGCATCTGGAATCTTTTGCTCTCAAAGGGGGTCTAAGAGAATGTGGTGGTGGGTTACGTTTTTACACAGACACACACGCGAAATATTGGCACAATAAACATACGTTCTAGATGAAGCAAGTGCAGCAAGCTAATTATTTATTTGAATGTTTTTTTCTTAAACTTTTTACAAATAATCGTAAACTATATCATGATGTTTCAATTCCGATGCCATAATCGGCTAAAAGAGATTAACATTGAGTAAACTAGGTAAGCCATATATAAGCATGTATCTTGATCGATCGCGAGCAGTTAAATTTGCTTATGTGATACGCGGGAACGAACGTATCAGTAATTGGGTCGAATGTAACTTATTCACCAAAATTTGGAAGTATGATGACGTTGTTCTGTCAGAGTCATGGATCCATGCCATGCATGATATCTCAAAAGATGATGATATTTTGACCACATTCACTCTAATCAAGTGCTTTCATTCTAAACGTCCACTATGATGAATGACTTCTACTTTTGAAAAGTCAGCAACGACATTTCCACCTTTACGAACACAACTTTCACAAGACTGTAATAAAAACAATTAGAGCAAGATAAGAATATTCCAATTAATAGCAAAGAATTTCTAATTTTAATTCTAACAATTCTAATTGTAGAGACACGCCTAATTGTTATTCTGAATGTTTCCCGTGAAGGCTGTGTTCCTGTTTCTTGACCGTGGAGAAATTGGATTATACAGTGTCCAGTTCAATTTATTCCCTAAAAGTCAATAAAGTCAACAAAATATTGTCAGTTGCTGACGTTGCAATTGTTTAGACACAAGTATAGCACATACTTTTTAAGCTTACCTCATACTGGCGCTATGTGCTTAGCTAATTGTCATTTTGGAGTATGAAATCGAATTAGAATCGTAATGTTCCGACCTTGTTCAACCAATCATATCGATATAACTGCTTATAACTGATTGTCCGGCTTAATTTCATATCTCAAAATGATAATCAACTAAGCACATATAGCTCCAGTGTGCGACGGGCTCTACAACAGCGAATTGCATCTGTTGAAGAAATCATTAACATGTCCAAAACAAACAGCAATTTGAATGTATAAAAAATAGTGGAACAATTATACGGCTAAAACTTTTGGTTAATCAGTTCTACCCATGCTTTTTGGATGAGAAATGTCTGTGGATTTCATCTTCATTTTCAAAATAATTATTTCAACGCGATACAACCCTCCCCCGCAGTATCATCGAAAAATAAAAACCCACTACGAAATAAAATACAAAACACAGATATTGACTGAGAGAAAATAGTTCCAAGGTGCTTATACATACGAATCGGTTACTTCTATACAAGCTTTCAGAATTTGCTTCGGTATTTATGAATCATAGGCGCGAAAGCCACGTGGATAATATCATTGTTTAACCACAGTAGCCCAATTTGGCTTCAGTTCCAATTCCATCAGTATTAGTCCATTACGTCGCTCACGCTCGCCTTCGGCTTAGCGGTATGATATCATTGCCAGCTAGCGAAATTTTTCACAAATTGTTGACGACAAAGAACTTTAAGATTACACTGCGTGGGAGTTTCGTCTGGTGCTCAGAAAGAAATCGCCGAGAAAGGAACTAAATGCCGACATTTCAAAGACAACCTGGAAAACTACTGCATATATAACACCAGGTTCGGAGTTGCCATTGCGCATCCAAATGAGGCGTTCTGGGACGAAAATTTCATTTCAATACATTCTATTAAAATGGAAATTTCTATCCCGACCAACGCAGAACGCGTTATTTAAATGCGCAGTGGCAACTCCGAGCTCGCTTCAGTCAAGCACGTGGCAATATGACCTAAACACAAATATTTTCCGCTGCTGAACCCGTCTGATGTCTGATCCGTTGTAAAAATTACCTTCGTCGAAAAAGTTCCTACGAAATTCTCATTTACACGATGGTTTGAACTGAAATATGATAAGCCGCCATTAATCTTGGTTAGACTGTAAAGCCACTCGTTAACTGGCGGTTTGCTAACGAACTGAAATCGTTTTTAACTTGCTTAAGTAGCATATCGATCTAATAACTTCATAAATCTAGAGAGATCCGTTTTCCTCGAGAAACCGAAGTATGGTGGCGAAAAGTGAATGCGAATTTTTGCCAAAATCAATCGATTTTCCGTTTACTGGCATGACGAGTCTAGGACACCTGACTTAGGGCGCATGGTCGTTGCATCAGGCATCAATGATCCATATGGTTAATCTCACTTGAACATCTTCAAATATAGAATAGGCCATTTCGAAATTGCGGGAAAAGATAACACTGTAACGAGGCTTCGTTCCTCGTTCAACATAGCACGTTTTTGGTGATAACAAGTTATAGGAGCTGGCATATTTCAGAAATAATCTAGGTAGATCTATTTCGAGGATGTGTTAGCCCTAGCCTCCATTTTACGTTTAGTGGATCGCATAAGTGCTTATCTTAATTTGGTTTACTTTAGCAAGAAAGAAATAATGGGGAGTTCTTCCCTTTTTTCCTAAGTCACGAAATGGTGGGATGCATTTCGAAGCTTGCTACGGCATTGCACAAGGACAATAAAGACTGTACTTTTCCATTGTATACTCGCCCATGTTCACTTGACTTTCAATGTGGCTAACGCTGTTATATTGGAACCCGTGGTATCTTACATGACGGCGCAGCTGTAGAGATTTCGAGAAACGAAATTTCTATGCCCTCGGTGTACCGAACTTATTCGTAAAAAAATCATACATTTTCGCCACGTTTTTATTGCTCCCGCCGGATTTTTGAAATTCAAATTAATGACAGTGTCACCCGCGGTGTTTAACGACATTCTGTTGTGCTGTAAAATTTTGTCCTTGTAAGCGTTAATTTTTTTTAGCTATCACGTTTTTGTCATCTGAATATACAAACAGCAACAGTTGTGCATGTCACATAGTAATTTTGCCCTTAACGATTATAATTAATGTTTCGTGTAATTCTATATACTGTACTGTCCGCGTATTTGAAACTTTATGTTACAATCAATTGTCCACGATATATTCACAAACAAAAAGAACCGTATCTGCTAGAAAATCTGAATTTGTTATCTCGCTTCTATCTCTATAAATAGATTTTACAGTATAACGGCGGAGAAGTGTACCGACCGACAACCCGATAGGCTGTATGAGGAGAACCCTGAAATATTTGCGTTTTGTTTGTTTGCGTGGTTAACGAGCAACCCACTTCATTCACTGGGCTTTAAGACGATTTTCTTAAAATCGGGAAGCCAATCGTCACCGAAACAAGTGTACTACACAGTAAGGTGATTGTATGTGAGTAGATATCGCTTGCTACTCAACCGTACATCCCAAATATAACATCACCACAGAATGACCTGGTATTTATTTCGCGGTTATACGGCCTGGCATCCTCTTATGAAAACAATATTACCAAACGAGTCTTAGAAATGACCGGATATCGCATTTGAACAGCAGTTTAACGCATGATTGCTAGACAAGGACGTTACATTATGCTTGACCGAAGTTACATTGCCTTGGTAAAGTATAATAAGACAGGTGGAATTCAATCAAACGCTTTCTTAAGAATCCAGTTTATATTTACTAAGAGCTTCGCACGCCACCCGTTCTTTTGAGCATAATGAACACGTGATTGTGGTTATTCTGGTCGCCGATTGGTCCGTTTCGCACATAATTAGCATTTATGACAAGCCTCGAAATATTTACAAAGAAGTCAGGCTGATGCGACGAAAATGAATGAGACAAAACCGGTGGATTGGAAGTCGCTGTTTCTTGAGGACATTTTGAAATAGATTTGCCGTTGTGGAGTTGAGAGACGTTGTAGCATAGTTCTCCTCGGTTTGCCACCGACAATAAGGACAATGGATGAGAACGGCCGGCCGTATATGGACAACATGGACGAAATTGGACGGCCACAATCGATGGTCGATACTCAGTATCAAGAAAGACAATTTGATGCTACGCAAGGCGATGTTTTACCGCCGAAAAAGACTTATACATCCTTGTTTCTTATGTCTGAAACCAACGTTATTCGTCGACATTGTACAACAATTGTTGAATCGAAAGTATCCTTTTGTATACGCGAAAGGCTGATTACAAAACCAGAACGTGCATTACGCTATACATAGCTTGTCTTGGCTGGAAAATTTTATGCATGCATAACAACAACAACAGCAGCAGCTCCATAGTTGAAATAGACGTGTGTAAATATTTATGACTCGTTCGAATTTCATAGTTAGCCTAACCTTGTCCGTAGTTTTACATCAACATACTTTGCTATACTTTATATTTCAAGTTCCTTGTCTATAACTTTCGTTTATCAACAAAATGTGTATTCCTTAACTTGGAAAACCCAGCCATTTGATTATTTTATTCTGTTAACAATTTTCGCCAATTGTATTCTCTTGGCTTTAAATACTCCATTACCAGAAGACGATAAATTGGACATAAACATTCGCATTGTACGTATATCTAGACTGGACATTAATTTGTAGCCAGCAACTTTTTCTGTCGAGGTTTATTATTTTTGTAATGCTTCATTGCATATTGCAATAGTGAGTATTTCTTATGTTTATTCCGATAGGAAAGTGCTGAAATCTATCTTCTAGCAATTTTTGGATTGGAGTGCATACTTAAGATTATTGCATTCGGATTTGTCCTTCATCCTGGTTCCTATTTAAGAAGCGGATGGAACATGTTGGATTTTGTTGTCGTCGTTACGGGGTAAGACAGCATCAATCCATTAGCTAGTCGCTTAATGAATTACGTAGTGCTTGGTGATGACTGGAATTAAATTCAGACATTATATCTTGAATACACGTTATATAGCGATTTTATCTGCTACAATTAAGTAATATATCCTAGCCAAAATATATTTTACGTTTAGTCGGTCTGAATCGTTGTCGGCCGCGTGGCCACCCGTCGCGTCCGTGCACTTGCCTGAAGCATTGGTTGGCTCACGACTGCCTAGCACAAGCCACTATTATATCTAGGTCAATTGTTTATAAGCTTTAATATCAATACGCTATACAGCTCTTAAACAGTTGCTGTATAAATCCCTAGCCTTATTGCTTGATGGATGGCACAAATTAGCCACAATATACGAACTAAAACTACAGCTTTGTCTTCAAACCCGCAGACATTTTGTTATAATCAACTTGCCTTCTTTCTCGTTTTAATTTTGTCAGAAATACCCGACAAACATTCGTAGGTAAGGATACTGCATCATAGCAACATCCTCAAATACCCAAAGGCAACGCACACTTTATTCTATCTGCGTTTGCAACATTTAAAAATGTGAAGTTAGCGTTTGTTAGTAAAGCTATATTATGTTTGTGGCTTGCTAACCAATGGACTAATCACCCGTCCGCGTGTATATTTTTGAGTGGAGTGAGCACAAGGCGATATTCTGGGTGATTTAATGTGATTGATCATGGTGTCTAACACCAGAACGAAATAATCACGGAATAAAGTTTCTTTTATTCAGAGAAGTCATGTGCTTCGCCCATCAAAGTAGTTTCAAACCTTTTAAAACACGCTTTAAAAAACCCAAGGAGAAAATATAACATCATTAAAAATTTAAAAGCATTCTATAAACATTAACTAGAACAGCTCGGATGAAAAAACTCGCATATATTTCATACTAAATGGTTTTAGATTTTTTTACCCTCAGATAAGTTGTAGCGTGAGCAGTTCGGATGCTTTGTGTCACGCTATGAATTTCTTCACAATGTCGTTGTTCTGGAAATGTTTTTAAACTAGATTGTGACAGCGTAACTGTGTAAAGGATTTAGCGTGTGGATTTTATGTTCGTGTATCATGGATTCCTAATCATCATGCATCAGCCGACGACGCGCGATTGATGGCCTTTTCGATTTTTTGCCCGATGATTTGTTGTTTGTTAGCGGCTTATAGAGATGTGATTGTGATCAACGTTATATGATGGAAGTAATAGTGACTGACATGACCAGTAAGAAAGAGCAAACATCTCGTTGAAGTCTGTCTGCCATGACGTTGTTTTGTTTAAGTTTGTGACTGTAAAATAGAAGCAAGATTGACATTTGTTATGCCGATCATGAGTTCAATAAATATCGTTTTTGTATCGCAATAACCTAGAAACAACAGATGTAATACTTAGACCGCATTTGTCA
Source organism: Virgularia gustaviana (assembly GCA_025770025.1). Taxonomy (NCBI): domain Eukaryota; kingdom Metazoa; phylum Cnidaria; class Anthozoa; order Scleralcyonacea; family Virgulariidae; genus Virgularia; species Virgularia gustaviana. The sequence goes on from JAOTOK010027493.1 coordinate 9,605, forward strand.
TGACATCGTTGGGTTCCATTCATGTCGAAAGAAACAATTCTGGATATATTCAGTTCGTTTAGGTATTAGCAGTGTTTCAGCGCCATTTTTGGGGGCACCACGGCTTTACGATCGGAAAAGGACGTTTTTAAAACAGTTAGCTACTAATGTCTAGAATTTTGGTACTATATTGTTTTGTTTTGAAACTCAGCCGTCAGATATTACAGCGAAGTATCGATCGAGTAGCTGAGTGAAATCATGCTGCATGGATATTTCTTCTTTAATATTGTGTCGTCATAAGCTGAAATGACTGACGTAGGTTATATCAAACTAGTGTATTTAAATGGCAGCGTTTGAATTTTATGCACGACAAAAGAACCAAGTCCAGGTATCGAGTTTGTTCAAATGTTCAAATCATAGAATTTGGCGTCATTTTGTAGATCAGCTTTGATCCCAAAAGGACATTTTTATGAGAGCCACCAAAGTTGTTTAGAGGCCGAATTTATTTAGAATTAATTCTGGTAATTGTGGTGCTGTCTGAATGTCCGCAGCTCGGCAGCGAAGAAGACAGACTTATAAACGAATGAAATCATGTTGGATATATCTACTATGATAAAATACTTCATTTGCTTGTACTAGGTTTTTCCATATCTAAACGCCAATAATTACAATTGCCAGAAATAGCATAAACTTGTTTTTGCTTGTAGCTATTATACGAATTGGATGTCTACTGCATGTCCCTTCGTTCACGAATATCAAAGCAAACTCGAATGGTTGTCAATTGTGGCTAGTTTTTACTATCCCAAAACCCACTCACGCAGATGTTGATTTCAGTGTTTATCGTTATTAAATAATTACGCTCAAGACATATTATCTGTTATCTTATTATGGTAAATAACGTTTCTTTGAATGTATTCAGAATCTCCGAGAATATGGAAAGGAAATTAATGAAACGTATAGAGATACCGAGTTATATTTCGTTTTCTTTTTACAATTAAAAACATCTGGGATATAAACATTTCATATGTCCAATATATTTTTTAATAGGTAACATTGTACAATTATTTGTGATAAATTTTAATTCACCGTGCTATATGATTTAGAGATCAACGTTCATATTTCTTGTCTGCAGTACGATCTGATTATGCCTCCGCCACGGAGGTGAATGGTTCGTTTCTTTTTAATTGTTTTTGACTAGCAAGTATCACTTCCTGATATCCGGGGTTTTTGGCAAAGAATTATAGTTTTCGACAAAAGTCCTTAAAACAATGGCTTATAGTGAGCAAAAAAGGAGATGGAATTTTAGTTTGACGTGAAATAGAAAATGAAAAATTGACATTCATATCAATCTATTAAAATTTACAAATTTTGTTTCTGAATAATTAATGAGCCTTTTAACATGTTAAAGCTTGACATACATGACACATACCTTCTAAAAAGGTTGGTTTATTAATATTCTTTACATCAGAATGTATTCTGGGAAATAAAATATTCTTTCTGTCACCATTTTGCGTCTAGTATTGAGAATTCAAACAGTACTAAATATTTCTAATTAGGCCAGTGTATTGGAGGCAATTTAAAACTCAATTAAAACATAATAAAGGTCTGGTTTGTTCTTAGGTTTAATAGTGCATCAATTCAGCAGGTGATTGGAAAATTGTTTGTGCTGATAGAATGCTTCGATGTTGTACACAACGTTGTTGTTTCACTATGTTTTAAGCCTTTTCAGTACAAATTGAAATATCTTTGGGAGTAAAATTTGCTCTTTATATGTGTAATTATCAACCACAGATAGTAAATTCGAAGAAATAAAAATTCAGTAATTGCGACCAATTTTTAAAGTGTGGCCATGTTTAAGGGCACGTAGCGTTAATTCCGTCACCTTTACCAGCCAAAAAGATTGTGAACATTTCATACAAGGAAATGTTTGTATTCCCTTATGTACTATATAGAGGTCACAAATATCCAGAATTTCAAATAGCTTCACGAGTATTTGAATATACTTCAGTCCCCAGCCGAGTTTACAGTTCGTTTGGTAAAGCCGCGCACTAAAATCTAAATAAGTTGTGGGTTGGAATTCTACTGGAACCAACGTTTACATTGGCTTCCTTTCGGTGTTTTGGAGTAATAAGTCGTTTAGGTCCGGTTAACTTCACTTCACTTTACTCCATTCACTTCACTTCACTTCACTTCACTTCACTTCACTTCACTTCACTTCACTTCACTTCACTTCACTTCACTTCACTT